>JAMQGT020005503.1:0-51354 GCA_024447675.2 Pterophyllum scalare
ACTGTTTTGCTACTTGGTTCAGTTACGTATTGCTGTAAAACAGCTAACTGATCATCTGCAGAGGAACGGTTTATTTGAAGAGTTTCAGTCAGGTTTCAGAATTCATCACAGTACAGACAACAGCATTAGTGAAGGTTACAAACGATCTTCTTACAGCCTCTGACAGTGGACTCATCTCTGTGCTTGTCCTGTTGGACCTCAGTGCAGCTTTGATACTGTTGACCATAACATTTTATTACAGAGATTAGAGCATGCCATAGGTATTAAAGGTACTGCACTGCAGTGGTTTGAATCATATTTATCTAATAAGACTCCAGTTTGTTTATGTAAATGGGGAGTCTTCTTCACACACTAAGGTTAATTATGGAGTTCCACAGGGTTCTGTGCTAGGACCAATTTTATTTACATTGTACATGCTTCCCTTAGGCAGTATTATTAGAAAGCATTACATCAATTTTCATTGTTATGCAGATGATACTCAGCTTTATCTATCCATGAAGCCAGATGACACACATCAGTTAGTTAAACTGCAGGAATGTCTTAAAGACATAAAGGCCTGGATGACCTCTAATTTCCTGCTTCTAAATTCAGATAAAACTGAAGTTCTTAGTACTCGGCCCCACAAATCTTAGAAGCACAGTGTCAAACCAGATACTTACTCTGGATGGCATTACTTTGGCCTCCAGTAACACTGTGAGAAATCTTGGAGTCATTTTTGACCAGGATATGTCCTTCAATGCACATATTAAACAGATATGTAGAACCGCTTTTTTACATTTGCGCAATATTTATAAAATTAGAAACATCCTTTCTCAGACTGATGCTGAAAAGTTAATCCATGCATTTATTACTTCTAGGCTGGACTACTGTAATTCATTATTATCAGGCTGTCTTAAAAGCTCCCTGAAAAGCCTTCAGCTGATCCAAAATGCTGCAGCTAGAGTACTGACAGGGACTAGAAAGAGAGAGCAGATTTCTCCCATATTGGCTTCTCTTCATTGGCTCCCTGTTAAATCTAGAGTAGAATTTAAAATCCTTCTCCTAACATACAAGGTCTTGAATAATCAGGCCCCATCTTATCTCAAAGACCTCATAGTACTGTATCACCCCAAAAGAGCACTTCACTCTCAGACTGCTGGCTTACTTGTGGTTCCTAGGATACTTCAGAGTAGAATGGGAGGCAGAGCCTTCAGGTTTCAGGCCCCTCATCTGTGGAACCAGCTCCCAGCTTGGATTCAGGAGACAGACACCCTCTCTATTTTCAAAATTAGGCTTAAAACTTTCCTTTTGATCAAGCTTATAGTTAGGGCTGGATCAGATGACCCTGAAATTCATGTAGAACTTCTAACAGGAGACTGAAAAGGGAGAAAGCTTAGACTGCTCAGTGCAGCGCTACTTAAAAAAAAAAAAAAAAAATTATTTACTTATTTATTAGATTCACAAAAATAAATTGATCAAAAGAATGTTTGGTGATTTGCAGTGGAAAATGTTTGAAAGGTCATACTGGCTAAAGATTTATCAATCTATCTTAGATTTTCCAAACTTGTTCTTCCATTGGTTGCAGCTTTGTTTTAGGCAATGAAAATACTTCAGCATGAAATGTTAATAAAACATTTGTGAATCACAGAAGTCAACATTTTTGTGAAGAAGGCGCCACCTGTTGGTGACTCTGCACTTGAGGGAAAGGGGGTGTGGTCATGCTGGAAAGTAGATATGCCCAGGAGAAGGAGGGGGACTTAATGTGGCTGCATCTGTATGTAACTGGAAAGCACCTCTGAAGCCTAGGCAGTAATCACAGTCTTTGAGGACGTGTGGTTACATTTCTTGACGTGCATGTTGGTTATGTGGTACGACCGATGCAGAACTCTAAAACAGGCCTCATTAGAGAGTGACAATTGTTGCAATCCAGAGTGCTGTTTCCTTCCACTAACGGGTTTACAGAAATCATGTAAAACACATACACCAAAAAAATAATCCAGATGTTTTATCGATCAGCTGCTAAAAGCATTTCCTGCATTCGAATATCAGCCACCTGTAGTTTTTTTTCTTGAAGGTCTTTCACAGCTCCACTGGTGCTGAAAACTAATGTTTGACTAGTAATCGACTAGTCAGCGATCCACTCGTGTTAAAGTGATGTTTTTTTTTTCCAGATCAAGCGCGCGCACGACCGTAGCAAGATCACGCGTGCACATTGTGAATGAAGCTGCCCGTGCTCTGTGGTAGATTGCAAATTGCGGTGAAATGATACAGGCGCGAGCGGCAATAATAGCAGCGACCTAGCCGGGGCGGGGTGCGTTCCTGTTTGCTAAATGCAGTGACAGCAGAGTTCCGAAAATGAAGCGGTGAAATCCTCGGCCTGGCACAAGAGCGTCTCAGCATAGCACAACATCTGGCGATCAACCACTAGCTAGAACACTGGTTGTGTATAGAGGGCTTGCAAAGACCCAGCTGAAGTCTAATTAGCGAGCATCTAACCAAGCTAGCTCTCTGAGCAGCTCCAAAACAGAAGCAGCTTCATGTGGTGGAGAACATCAGGATACAGCTGGATTTGAGCTTTGATTCCTTCAAATAATTCAGTTTGTTTTTGTCAAACATTTGCTGCGTTCTGATGTTACACACCACATGTAGGTGTTATTATTCTACTGCACTGACGCTGAACTTTATTGTAGAGTTTATTGGGTTTTAGAGTTTGCGTTTCTTTGTGTTCTCCCTGTTGATGTTCATGTGTATCCTTAATATTACACACATTTAGCACATAATGCTGCTAGCTTGTGAAAAGTTGGTTGAAAATTTTTTTTCAACTGTATCTTTTGTTGAGGTTTTATTACACAATAGTTGCTCTTGCACCTTGAATCTTGCACCTGACAAAGTATGAAAAAACTAATACTAAAACTAACTAAACTAAGCATTAAACCAAAAATAAAAACTAATAAAAATGAGCAAAACTAGTCTGAAAATGAACTAAAAATAACTGAATTAGAGGGGAAAAAAGTAAAAATGAACTAAAACTAAAATATAATGTAAAATCCAAAACTATAACCCTGCACCAACCCGTTCATGTCTCTAACCATTTTTCCCCACTCGGCGACACACCTGCCGAGGATCAAACTCCGGTTATTGGCAACTCTGTTTTGAGAAACGTGAAGCTAGCAACACCAGCAACCATAGTCGATTGTCTTCCAGGGGCCAGAGCAGGCGACATTCAAGGAAATTTGATTTGGTAAGATAATAATTCACATCGACAGTAATGACATTTGGATCAGGTTCGATTCAGTTCAATTCAATTTTATTTGTATAGCGCCAAATCACAACGAACAGTCGCCTCAAGGTGCTTTGTATTGTACGTAATGACCCTAAAATAATACAGAGAGAGGTGACCCTGAACCATCCCTTAGTTATGCTGCAATAGGTCTAGGCTGCGGGGGGGTTGCCATGATACACCGAGTATTTATTTTTCATTCACCTTTTTTCACTCTGTTTATACTTCACTCTGCATTTAATCATTAGTTATTATTAAGCTCTGGCTCTCTTCCACAGCATGTCTTTCGTCCTGTCTCTCTCCAGTCAGCTCCATAGAGGCTAATAACATTAAAAACAAGCTTTTCACACTTAGGTATAGTTGGGGTTCACAGTAGATGTGCGCTGTGCTCAACATGATCTATGCTATGGCATGGATTAAAACAGTCAGACCAATTAAGCACACTGAATTTCGAGGGTTAAACATGCTAAGGTGTGGTACAGTCACCCATTATGAGTACACCCTAATTCAGTGAAAGCAGGTAAGGAATAGGAACAGTTCCAGATCTGCCTGGGAATCCTTGAGTTTCTAAAGTGACTCAAGTATCTGTATGTCTGTGTGTTTGTTTCTTTCTCTGCAAACTCCTCCTAGACCATCAGGAGTTGAGGAAACAAACTTGGCACACAGGCACATCTTAGGCCTGTGTAATATCTAATCAGTTATTATCATGTCAACATGTTGCCTAACAGCCACTTAGGTTATCTTTTAGCCCATTGCTATTTTTTATTATTTAGGCACCTGTAATAGCTTGCAAGAGTCTTCAATCTTTTAAATTTCATGACAATAGCATCTCATTGAAGTCTGCATGCAATGAATTATGCATGGTACAGCAACTGCCTAGCAAAGCACATAATTCTCCCTTATGCTTGTTTCTTGCTGAATGAATCTTTCAGGTCCAACCTGGGCCACTATACCAAAATAATATACCAACCCAAATTTTCCTTAAGGGCTTAATGTAAACATCTTTGTTTGAATTGAAAGTTATTCCAGATGTTTTTTGTTTCTCTGTGTGTGTGTGTGTGTGTGTGTGTGTGTGTGTGTGTGTGTGTGTGTTAGATAATGGAAATTACTCCAAGTAGACTTTTTTCACGCTGATGCTAGCATTTTAGAAATGTTTACTATCCTTTTTGTGATTTTCAGGAGAGAAGAAAATAAGTCATTCCAATTAAAGTGGCCCATTTAAGGGTAAATCATTGTGTTCACACTGCGAGTCTCATACACTGTAATTATTTCCAGTAGAAAGTCGAAGCTTGGCTAACTAGATTGTCAAAAAAGCTTCTTGAACACCACTGAGACAACGTAAAAAAGACTTAACAGCTTTTTTCCTCAGCACTTACACTTTTCGACAAAGATAAATGGGTGAAAAGGTTTTGACCCTGCAGTGTGTTTAATAAATTAGATGAGACATTGATTAATTTGTCAGGTCAAATCACCAATAGCTTCATTAAATGACAGTCTCTTTGGGCCATAAATTATTCATATTCATCACTAGCATTCAGGGTTTTAAATTGCACTGGAGGATATAAGTTGATGACAGTGTCAAATGCCTCATAAAACTGCATGTTTAGCAAAACATTACTGGATAAACAGCCACATAACCAACAACGGGCCATAATTCAGTCAGTGGTATGCCTAAGGAGGCCCAGTCATTGAGACTGTAGTCCAGCACTGGGTATGCAGGTTTAACAGGGAAAAGAGCCAGCAGAATCCTGGACAGCTTTTTGGTTTAGCAGCTTTAGCGTCTGTCCCAGAGGTGGCAAACTACTGTTGCAGCTTCTGAATATGTATGTGAGTTATTGGTCCTGGGGGAGCCACTATATATCCGAGGAACGGCGGAAGGGTGACAATGGGGGCCCAGTCTTCTTTCCTTCATCTGGAGCTGTCTGCCTCCTGATGTATCTCTCAGCGCTACTTGTTCAGATTGCCTCATCTATCATTGGCCTCAGATATGAAAATGTGGATCCCTGCTTTGGGGCCTAGTCACATTGTTACGAGCGCAATCTGAAAGCATCATGGGGGAGGCCCTCACCCAAAGTTGAGGTGGGAGGAGAGGAGGGTGGGTCGCCAGAAAGAAAGTCTCGAGGGGAAGCAATGTTCTACTGCGCATCTTTTCCTTTTTTATGACTGCATTTTTTTTTTTAAGGAAAAAATATTTGGAATTTGCCTGAACCAGGAAAAGTAATGAACAATGCTGAGGCCTTAGCACTGCAGTATTTCTAGTTACAAGCTTATTAGAGTGCTGAAACCATTTGTATATCACTCAGTTTATGTGTGGAATATAAAACTAATAAATTACACATGATTCAGTTACTGTCTGTTTTCAAGGACATATGGCCAGCAGCATGGCAGCAATCAACACTGCGCTGTTGCTGTGAAATTAAAGACGTGTTTATGATTATGTTCCCATGCCAAATCTCTCATACCCCGCATTTGTTTATTGGCCTCTCTTAATAATGTGTGAAGGGGGATCTTAATTAGATTAGGCTTAATAAAGGAGTTACCAATTTGCATTACACAAGGTCATTCATTATCTTTTCAAACTTGGAAAGCCAGGTTATCTGTTTGTAAAACTTGCTTGAAGTAGACACAACTCCAGAACTGGCTCGTGCATCTTTACTTATGTAAGTGGCACAGCACCATTGAGAGGGTGTATTGTTATTTTATGGTGCCAAAAATAGTTGCAAATAGGTATGAGTTAGGGCACTAATGTACCATCCAGAGCTGACGTCACAGCTCCAGGGTGCCGGCGATGCTGCAGGACAGCTCTGCTCTGCATTCAGCTTTTTTTTTGGTTTCTGTCAAATGCTCCCACACCTTTGACAGTCTGTCTCCATTTTCTTTCATCTTCTCCACCCTCCTCTCTGTTGCACCATCGTTATGTTCTTCATGTTATGTTCTTCTTCGTTGGTATTGTTGATATTGGCAGACAATGGCGGCAATGCTGCCCCATTTCTTCCTGCAGTGGATTGCAGCTACAAAATCCCATGATAAGCAGAACAAAATAGATGGATGGGTTTTAAAATATGACGCTTCGACGCTGAAATTCCAATAATTTTTTTGAATAATTTTTGTAGTTGACGTCATCGATTATGTCGCTGGATCCTTGCAGCCCTAGTATGAGTACAGGAGTACCGAAAAGGCTGGGAACATCAAGCATGAGTGAAGGTTAGTTTACATTTCTCTGAATGAGAACTTTTTTGCAAAGCATTAGTTTACTCTTAATATTGAATAATTCCCAATTTTATACATTTCATATGTTAAGTGATTAAACTGGATTAAGTTAAAGTGATTTTAACACCAAAATACATGAAATTTAGAGCTGAAATGGCAGCGGCTGCTATTCTGCTAAACCTCCAGCGGGGGTGTAGCCCAGCTTCCATCACAAGCCTCATAATAGTTTTAAATATGAATATACTTTTGCACAGAATATACTCTAGATTTGTTCTACTCTTTTAATAAAATGTATTTAGGATGGGACCTTGTAGTACAAATTCATAAACCTGACTACAGCAAATGAAAAAAAAAGTAAAATTATCCTTTAATGTTAAAATGTTTTTGGATTTCAGAATCATTTTTTGCCCCAAAATATATAAATACATCAAATACATCAATATCCAAATACGTCAATCTATTCTTATTTTTTATTTTAATTGAACGTTTTGACCATTTTTATAGGCGATTTTTGAAAGAAAGAGAAACCAGCTTCAAAAAGGGTTAAAACCTGAATGAAAACCACTAGTAACCGGTATTATATAGTAAAATCATACATAAAATATGTTATTAATATATAAAACAAAGTTTAGGGGTCAAAATATATCATTTTTAGTTTGTTTACATGTACAGAACTAGGAAAACAATTTAAACTCAAAGACAAACAATAGCGGAAATTTGTTACCTTGTTACTGGCAGTATTTTGCACACAGAAACATCCCTGTTATCGACACATCTCTAGCTATTAGGTTGTTGCATTGACTACTCCCTAATGATGTCTGAAGGCGAGATCTGAGGTCTGGAGCCGTCTGGATTGTCATGGAACACAGCTGAGGTGAAAGCTATGAACAGAGGAGTAGACCTGTGTGTTAATCCCACAATCAACAGCGTCTCCACGGAGGGGTTTAGCATAAAAGCAACAGCTGCAGTGCTGTGCTGGTCACCCCACAAAAAGCCCAGGTCACCTGGCAGAGGTTTAATCAACACCCAAATCACAGCAGCTCAACTGAGCAGATTAAGGTCAGTGTTCCCTTTCTTCCCCTTCTCTCTTGAACATGCTGAATTTCTTTCGTACAACATGTTCAAGGCTGATATTCCATAGGAAGCAGTAGGTTCTAATGTTTCTCCCAATATGCAAAGCACATTGAATCTACAGTATATCCACTTTATCTGTCACTCAAGGCTCTTTTCATTCAGTCTCAAGGGCCATGAAGTTGTTCTAATGTGAAAATTAAAGATTTTCTGCAGTGAACATTACATGCTTTAACTGAAATATCTGATGACTGTAATGGTGTAAGACTTTGTAATTCTAGCTGTCTGTATGGTTGCATTAAATTATAGAGGAAAAAAAGGTAAATGTCTATCCAAACAATGAGTCTGACACAATTTTATGTCCACCAAATGGATCAAACTGTATAAACAATAGCCAAGACACCAATTACAGTATAACTTGGCGCTTACTGCTGTCTACTGTCAGCGGCTGTGTGGCTTAGGAAAAGGGGAATTAATGTATAATTCATGTACAAATAAACCTTTCAGTGCAAAGACAAATTTGTACCAGCATCACTATGCTAAATGATTGACACAATGGGTACATGGACCTCCCTCATGTGTGTGCCTTCAGACACTTTCTCCTGCCTTTTCAATTATAATGACTTTGGATCCAGAGCTGCAGTGGATGCCAAGTCTCAGTGACTCATCTCCTCTCCGTAGACTTGTAGCTCGTGTAAATAAGGCTAGTTTTGGGACAAACCACAACTTTGAGTTTGTGGTCAGTTTGCAGTAGGTTTTTAAAATAATCAATATTTCCCTTAAAATGAATTGGAGTTAATTTTTTTTTTAAACATACATTTTGTGTGTATGTAGCTCAGTCACCGTTCAGCCTTAATTATATCCTGTTGTGAACAATGGACAGAGAGAGACCCAGTGGCTGTGAAGTCATTCCTGTTATACTTCGTTGAAGTCTGCTGCATGGAGCGCAGACGTAGTTCTGCAGCCGAGGCTGCAGAGTCACAAAATACAGGCGCGCATGCAGACATCTGCAACCACGCTCACATTCACCATCTGATAACAGATTTATGTCACTCAGACCCGAGTGGACCACAGTGGACCCCAGCAGACTCGCAGACTTGTAGACACGGAAAGTATAACCAAGGTTTTAGAGTAAAATCGGCCTAACCTCCTCCAATTTGATCTAGACAGCTGATGGACTGACATGATGTTTTTTGTATAGAAAAGGGGTAAGAGTTATATGATAATTAAATCTCATGCAAACGTTTAATGCTACGCTTTAATACACGTCATACTACTGAGAATTAAGAATCAATGTGTGATGCTCTAGATGGCTTTTACTTTGAAAGGAAAAGGAATTCTGCTGTGGCCCACCCCATTGAGGTTTCTCACGTGAAGTTATGCACACATTCCTAGAAGTTGCCGCCACATTGGACATGATGCTATCAGTGGTTGCCAGGGGAAAATGTGTATTTCCCCAGTGGTTCCTGGAGGTTGCTGGCTCTCGCTAGTTGAAATCGGTTGCAGAGAAGGTGCTACACCAAAAACCCGCTGGTGATTCCTTTGGTTGCTACCAGATGGCCACAGAAGCCCAAGACTGTGGGAAGTAGGGTGCTGGTTGAGCTGCTGCACCACTATCACAAAAGGCAGACATCACAGCACTCCCTGCCAAATCCAAACAATGATGAATTACATTACATAACCTGGTCACCAATAGCTAAAAATGGTTTATCTGTCACAATAAGCCATCAGTTAATCTTTTGTTAACTTCCTGCTTATAAAAAGAGGAAGAAAAAAAAAGGAGATGCACTCCTGTTCCTAGTGTGCAGTGCTGCAAATTTGGGTCAATTTGATACCAAATAAATGCAGGGCCAGTACTGCCGAACCAATGCCTGCAGCTTGTGTAGGGGAGAACAGTGTCTCATGCTTTACGACGTGAATCATCAGCAATTTGCAAATCTGAACACATTTCAATGACATCTAAATCACTGATTTTTACTTTCAACAGTACTTAGTTAACGCAGTAAAACACAGCTTTCATGTATTTGAAGTACTTCTGGGCCAACTTCTGTTTTAAATGTGTCATCTAAATAAAACAGACTTTGCACTCAACACAAAAAGGTCCTTATGTTCAGACACTTTTCATAGATCATGTTCGAGGTGTTCTTTTCAGTTCCAATACAAGAATTTATTTAGCCCAGTTCTGTAATCAGTCTGCTAAAGGAACAAATGTGTCTAACTAATCCCGAGGAACTGACCTGAGTCATGACTGAAACATTCATTTCACCACTACATGAGCTGCCTGGTTATTCTTTGCCTCTGTGATAGTGACCTGTATTTCTGTCAGAGGGATTTCCTTCCTCCTCTCCGCTTCCTTTGCTGCCGTTTCAGGGTGAAGCTCTTTTTTTTGGTGGCCTTTAATTCCTTTATCCAAGTTGGCCGTGTTGCCACAGTGGAGCGTTTCCCTCCAACATGCATCACTGTTTGCAGTGTTTTCATTCACAGCCTGTAAAGTACCTCTACACCGTGCTCTGCTTTCTCACTCACTACCTGATGAGCAGCAGCAATGTACTAAACTTACAGGAGACAGACTAAAGCGTCAATCCTATCAGGCTGGTACTGAGCCGATGCAAATACCACCATTGGTATTGATACTATTGATATTTGGATCAATCCGCCTGCCCCCAACTCCCGTCCTCCACCCGCCCCTAACTCCTGTCCCCGATGAATATCCTCCAAGACATTCTTAATCCTTTAGATATCTTTGCCCCTCACAAAAAAGTTTACCACCTAATCCTCTGTCCACCAAGTCACATTTGAAGCATCATAGCCACGCCTAGCTGAAGGTAATGCTTTGATTTATTGTGAGCTGTGCCCAGCGGTTTAACATTATTAAACATTAATCTCACACTAGTACATTTGCAGAAAACTAGTATCTGACAGTGTTGTATGCTGTGCAAATTTGGGCCCAGTAAATTATTCTGAATTTTTAGATTCTGGTCAAAGTTGCTTTCAGCTGCTCCCTCATTCACAAGGGCTCACCTCAGCAGGTAGCTCCACACGATTGATTTGGGACATTTTTACACCGGATGCCCTTCCTGATGCAATCCCAAAGGGATCTGTGTTTCCTCCTGGAATCAAAATGAGGATCCTTTGCTCATCAGATGAATGTGTAAACCACTAAACAGGTTCAAAGTGATTTGTGCACAAACAGGCTTGCTGCAGGCTTACTGCATACGGACATTTTCTGCTTTCACAATAAATTTGTGCACCTGTTTGTGCATCCTACACGTGCACCCTCTAACATAGCATTGACTTAGTAACTGTCACATGTATGTGCTGTTAACATATTGTATTTTTAATTTCAATTGAAGGAATAAAACTGTATTTTATTGTCTTATTTCATTGTTTTATACACACATCTCATATCCCATATTTCTACAGTTCTGTTCAAGTGTTGCACTACCCCTCGTTTTTTAATACTTAGTTAGAAAATGGGTGCAGTGATTAATTGAAACATGTGCAAACACACTTCGAAATAATGTGTATAAGGCACAAAAAAACAGGGTTTGTACAATTCTAATGAGCTTGAAAGTCAATATTTGGTATGACCACCATTATTCTTTAAGAATAACTAAACTCTCTTGGGCAAGCTTCCTTGTAATTCCTTCAGGAATAGTTCTCCAGTGTTCCTGAAAGACATTCAAAGCTCTTCTTTGGATTTAGGCTGCATTTTGTTCCATTCCTTGTCTACATGATCCCACAATGCTTCAGTAATTTTGAGGTCCAGGCTCTGGTGAGACCAGTCCATGACTGTAAAAGCACGTATGCTTTTACTGCACTGGCATGGCAATGTGTTGATTGCTGAAAAATGAAACTGTTGCCAAACTTTTCAGATTGCATTCCACAGCGAATCAAACTCTGACCACTGTCACCGCTGACTGAAATGTGGCTCCAGACCATGACAGAACCTCCCGCTGGGTTGTACAGATGGCTGTAGACACTTGTGTTTGCACCTCTCTCCTGGCCTCTTCTGTACATATTGACAACAGAACTAAAAAATCCAAATTTAGATTCAACGCTCCATGAAACCCGCTGCCACTGATTTCCAGTGTAGTTCATGTGTAATTTGACATACCTATGCCCCTATTTCTTGAAGATATGGATGTTCAGATACTGTTTTGTTATGCTGTAGTTTAATTTCTTAGGCCTGCCGTTTCTTTTGTCCTCCACTAGTCTAGTTCCCTCAATTTTTTTTAAGGACAGCCTGCACATTATGCAGAGATCTGCTAAGATTTTGGCTAATAACTCTTTGGGAATAATACAATTTCATGCTTGTCAAACGGTGTTATCTTTGGCATTTATCATAGATTCAACTAAAGAAATGGGGTGGGGGGTGGGGGGTTCATGACAGGCTGCTAGAAATAAAGTACCTAAAGTACAATCTACAACTGTCAGGATGTGTGCTGGTGGAAATATGGACCCAAATATGGATGGATGGAAAAAACTGACCTTTAATTTATGTTTCACAAGAGTCCAACAGAAACAAAGTCCATAAATCCAAACAGGAAGTTGACACAGGAATGTTCTCAGGCAGACTGGTGAAGCGAACAACAGACAGCACAACAAAGAACACACCAACTAAGTCCTTAAACACACAGGGGCTAATTAGGAAAACACAATGCAGCTGGGGAACAAACAGGTGAACAGACTCAACTAATGAGACAGAGGAGAAGCAAACACAGTGCACACACAATACAGGACTAACAGAACAACACAGGTAGTAACAGAACACGGGACACAGAAATGTGGACACAGAATACAGGAGGGCAGGAAAACAAATTCAAGGAATTAATCATAATTATGATCTACGATGGAAGCAGACTGAAAATAAAATCATGAAGAGACATGATCTAGAATGCAAAACTCAAAATGGCCAGAAGTTCAACAATAACAGAACTTCAAAGACCAAAAAACAGGCAACAGGCTCAGGACTGTGACAGGAACTGGTACCAGATAGAATATGTGTGAAAAAGCAGCCAGTGTCCAAAGAGCTTCAGGAAACCTGGAGAACTATTGCTGAAGACCACTTTAAAAGCTACAAGCCAGTCTGGCTCCATGGAAGCAAACTGTGAAGCAATGAGGATTGGCTCAGTACCTTTGCACAGTACTGCACACACACAGTTGCTCCTGCAGAAGAGAGAAGCTGTACAGAATGAAGTCCTTTACAGTTTTCAAAATGAGTCCTTGCAACTCTAGGGCCAATTCTCTTCACAGGTTTTCTACAATCATTGAGCACAGGTAGTACACATTTTATATATGACTCATTAAAACCTCCATATCTCAAAACCATAGTCATGGCCCCGATGGTTGCATATCAGAATGTTTGTTTTTTATTGTCCAAGTTGTCCACACCTACTAATACCTTCATGTCCCTGATGCAGTCTTTTTTTGTTTTGCATCAGTCACCATTGTTTGCAGTGCTACACTTTTTGTGTTTGTTGCTTATTTAAATTGTCCACTGTAGTTATTATTGGTCATTAAAAAAAATGCATTTCTTCCTTTGCTTTTTAGCTCTGAATAGTTAGAGCTCATGAAATGTAACCCCCAAACACATGAATAGAATCAGAAATGTAAGAGGTTCTGGGTAATTACAGTGCTACTTAGGACAAAAGGGGACGTGCATCAGGCATTGTAATGAGTCTCATCACCAGAAAAGGCACAGCATGTGGTACAAGGCAAAGTAGAAATCACAGTTTAGAGCCAAAGACAGATTCAATTCCCTTACCCTGTGTAATTACTGCGGATCAGGCTTTATCAGTGGCAGACATCAGCCTTGGGATCTCTGCGAAAATGAGCAAAGAAATGTTCAAGGGAAGTGAGAGGAGGGTGGAGAGAGCATGCTTAAAAAAACCCCCCCCAAAAAACAGCTAATGCCGTATGAGAGATTATCAGGTGCACGCCAAATACCGTGCTTCAAACAGTGGCCAGGTAAGCCCTAAGAATTACCTACAGGCTGGATAGTTCACAGGTCCTTATCTTTTGTCATATGGCTTTTCTCAGAAGTACTGCTTTGATTGTAAGCTAAGGGTTGTCCAATGGCTTACATTTTTTTATTTTATTTTTAGAGTTGATGAGATACAGTGGATCAAAGGATTACGAGAAATACAGTTAAAGCAGTGTACTTCTAAGAGATTTTTGATAATATTCCCTTGCTCATATGAATATGATATTGGATAGCTACTAATTCTCACCAAAAGGGATACTTAACAAATTATCAAATATGATTATCCAGTAGCGTGATATGTTCATACAGTAATACCACAACTCCTAATTAGTCATGCTGTATTTGTGGCTTTTATCAGCCACTTCCACAGAAACTAATTGGCTGTTCCAGCTGTGTAAGACCACTGGCAGCAGGGGTACAGGAAAGAGGAGTGGCCCTGATTTTCACTGGGAGGCAATGCTTTTTGCAAAGCGCTGAATCAGCACATTGCCTTCAGTCTCACTCTGTCCTAAGCATTCAGAACCAGGTGGATTCAAAGCATTTCGCAGCAGACAAATGCATGCAGTGATGAATGTTGGATTTTCCAAGCCATCAGGGGTTGGTGCTACATGTGACATCCGGGAAAACCTTTTGCGGCTTCCTGGTGATGAAAACAGGCAATTCTACAATTGCACTGTAGAAAGAAAATCCTATGAATAGCTATAGCTAATATGTATTTAATAGTTCCATTCGCCTAGTACTCCTACAAAGTCTGCTCTACTGACCCAATGGGGAAGTTTATTTTCTGACGTGAGCCATGAAGTGAAGATGGTTTGATACCCATGGAGGATCAAGTGGGTATGTTAAAGTTGCTGCTGCCACACAATAAGTTCAGCATACGCACAGGATATCTTTTCCTTATCTGGCTTCACTTACTCTAGCATCTACACTCATGTTGAGCAGTCATGTAAAAGTGACCATCAAGTCAGCTCAGGACTTTTCCAGCTAGAAACGTGTTCCCACGAAAGCGGCGGTGTTAGCAGAGTATCAGCAGTCACAAAAGTGGGTAGGGCTGCTGCCAGCAGAGTGGCTTATTTTACGAAAGCTCATTTTAGAAAAATATGAAGAGGTTAAATAGATCATCCAGGCTGGAAACAACAGCCGCTACAGACAAAGCAGTGGTGTGAGAGTGTAAAAGTCGAGCCCATTTGAAGTCAGGAAGGAAAGCTGGCAGAAATGCTGACTTGGTCAGTTATCAGTATTACAGATGTGCATTAGATAATATGAGCCTTATTCTTCCAGCTCCAGGCCTGGTGTTGAACAGGCAGAAAAATTATAAAAACATAATTTAAAGGGTTAGCCTACTTGCAAACTGAATATAAGGTGAACGAGTGCAAATAGGCGCCCTGTTTTAGGATCACATATTAATGCTAAGTGAGCAATGCAATTTGCTGGTTAGAGAACAAACTCTGGTCAGAAGTGAACCACCTCTGAAACGCTCAGGCTCAACAAAAATGTTATTCTAAGGCAAATTAAATACATTACCTAAGTAGAACACTGCCTGAGCTTTTTCCCAATATCTCCCTGTAGCACACTCACCAAATGCAATATCATTTGAATATGATGTTCATTTTTGGGTCTGTTTCATTGCTTTTATGGAAGGCAAAATGCATAACAAAGGAAACAGCAGGGCAGCTGCTGCTGCATTATACGAGACAAAGCTAGAAGATCTATGAAAAAAAATTATGAAGATTCATCCCAAAGTTTAACTGTAGTAAGTTACTTTTCACATCAAATTATTTTAACGTGTGGCTTAAGACTGTACAGCAATTAATTTAGTACTAAAATACATTTATATACATATTCAATATGCAAATTGCCTTTGGGGGGAAAACTGAATGGTCCTCGTTCTTTGTCAGAGTTTCTACACTCAAGATTGAAAATGGAGCCCCTGTCTATATGTTTCAGTTGTTTACTTTATAATATCTGGAATGGTAACTCACATATGTTTTATATATATATACATATATATATATATATATATATATATATATATATATATATATATATATGCGTGTGTGTGAATGTGTGTGTGTGTGTGTGTAGGAGTATATTTAAACACCTTCAGCTGCAGTAGCGTGTCAGATAAAAACCAAGTAAAATCTGCTTAATGGCTCAGTTGACTTCTGTGAGTTCTTAATGAAAAAATATGAGCACACATCCACGTTCCCTGTGTTCACTCTGTTTTACTGGTTTTGTTGTCCAAGGTGGTGACAAATGGTCATCACCGCTGTGTTAGCTAATAAAAAATACAAACTGCACAAATTGCTCTTGTCTTCTATTACAGTACTGCTCATGATGCGTCCACATTGTCACTCCCTGAAATTCTTCTATGGAAGGCAATTTGATGTTGGAAATGGTGGTATGTTGTGCTTTATTCTTACTACATTATTTAGAACGAACTTTAAAGTATATTTAAAGTTGCTTCGCCTTTCTATCTTTGGGGATTTCATTCTTTTTGTCACATTTACCAGCCCGTGGCCCAAAAACTGGAAACATTCCTGTTCATGCAGAACTGCAACATGAATGTAAATGTGATGCCTTCTGGAAAGCCATGGAAGATATCACCCTGCTGTGTGCGTGTGTGCATGTATAACATGATCCACACTTCTTTTCTGTGTTACCAGTTGTTTTGAAACCATTAATTTCCACTCCATAACTATGCTAATGAATATGAATTGAAACATCTGCAATTCCATTCTTGCCTCATATGCTCTTTCTGTTTTTTTTGTTTGCCGGTCCTCTTGGCAGTGACAAAAATTTCCCCCAGTCTTGGTTTACTGCCATGAAACGTGGCCTGGTGCACCGTAGGCTTCATATGCTGAAAAGGTCACGTCTCCTGGCGATGGCTTTCATTGTCCTTCAGTGGCTCCTCTGACACTAATCTAGATGCATCAGTTTTAACTGCATTCCTCCACTGCTACATTCATCCATGGAGATCAATCAATCCATCCTGTAATTTCATCAGGATCTCTCCCTCACTCGTCCACACCTAGCTTGCTCACCTCCTCCTCCCTGCCTGTCACCATCCCAGAGTGTGAGACAGGTCATTCATCACCATTCCTGTTCAACATGGGTATTTAAAATTGTTTTTAATGCACCGGCTGGAATTCCACGAGGGTCATGTAACACGTCGGTGGTCAATGAATTTTTAATGACAAGTCTCGCCATAAATATTATGCCACCTCGTCCTACATGATAGGTTATTTTTTAGTTGTGTGAATCCAGTAAATCAAGCCAAGGATTTGATTTCAAAGCACAATGTGAGACTCAGTAAAATACAGCACTCTATTCTTTAGCAAACTCAGAAAGTGAAATTAAAGCCAATATTTTTGCCTTGCAGAGGTGTGCCTATTTCATCAAAACTCACATTTCATAGAAATATGCTGATATTTGTATCCTCCTTGTCTCCCCCCTCCCTCCCTCCCTCATGTGAAGCACACACCAGCTCTTCTGCATGTTTACCAATGACAAATGGAGGACTCTGGTCTTCAGGGGCATGAAGAGGAATCAGGTGCAGTAAGGCTGCAGGCCTATAAGCTCCAGTGGCTCTGGGCCCAGGGGCCACCAGCAGAGGAGAGATGTGATAAGTCTGGACTGAAGAATGAATATGCTCGCATGGGACGAGCAGGATGGTGACAATTGGCTGCATTGTTTTCTCTAGCCTGCTGTTGCATCACAATACAGATTCCCACTGCACACTTCATAAAAATGGATTTAGCTGTGGAAAAGGACATCTCACGTCTCTGTGGAAAGAAGAAACTTTCCGTGTCCAATGTACCTTGGACTGATTTTTTAATTCATTTTGGTCCATGAATTAAAAACACCAACCTTAAAGCACAGGGATATTATAATCATTATTATTGTAATAATGGAAATTCAAAGTACGTTTGAGCAGACATGTCAGCGGTGATACGCTGGGAGTTAACCAGCTGGTCACGGCAGGTAACAGGTGAATCGGTGGCGATCGACTGGTGTTAGAGGGTTCCATCCATCCACTTCCACTTATCCTGGTCGGGGTCGCGGGGGGACTGGAGCCTATCCCAGCTGACATAGGGCGAGAGGCAGGGTACACCCTGAACAGGTTGCCAGCCTGTCACAGGGCCAACACAGAGAGACAGACAACCTCACTCTCTCACATTCACACCTATGGGCAATTTAGAATGGCCACTTAACCTAACCCCAGTAAGTACATGTCTTTGGACTGTGGGAGGAAACTGGAGTACCCAGAGAAAACCCACGCAGACACGGGGAGAACACGCAAACTCCACACAGCAATAGAGAGGCCTGGGCCAAGGTGGACTCAAACCCAGGTCTTCTAGATGTTAGTCTAACTGTGAGGCCGTGCTGCCCAATAGCTTTTTATTTATTTAAGATGTGTTTTGGATATGTTTTCAGGATCATTTTTCATTGTCCCAAGTATAATAATTTTTCAACCCTTGATGTAATCAGTGATGGGTCAGCCGTAGTTGGTTATTTGCAATTCTATCATTTACCTTTATGAATGATAAAACTAGGATTTGCATGTTTCCTCAACATATGTAACATATAGCAGTATACATCAATACAAATTGTGCATTTAATTAATTTTATGCCTTATACCAATCAAAGGTTTGGACACAGCTTCTCATTCAGCGGTCTCTGTCAGGATGCGGTATTGTTGTTGCTGTGGTGCTCTCCCTCTCTTTCCTGTTCCTCCAGGAGGCAGGCAGCATGGAGTTTCTCCGCCCCTGTAGGGCGGGACTGGTGGTCGGGGCTGTCACACCTGTTTCTTCTTTGGTGGCCATCAACGCAGTATTTCAGGCTCAGCCTGATTCCCCAGTCTTTGCCAGAGTGTCTGTGATTGTGGGGTGGGAACTCCAGGTCTTCTTGTGGATTTTTGCGCTTCTGCTTATGCCTCTGTGCTTGTCTCGCACCCATGCTACTAGGTTCAACTCTGTTTGCATTCGCCAGTGTTTTTGGATATTCCCACCTGCCTTACCTTCTGGATCTAACTCATCACTACCCTTTGCCTGCCTGCCGTCTTGGACAACCTCAAGGCTTCCACAGCAACTCCATACCCCTTCCATGGATTTCACAAGACCGGCTGACAAGTAAGATCCCCTGCATCATCCTGGAATTGCCTTTGAACCACTAACTTCTTTCTGGCAAACAATAACTTATCCTTCTCTCTATCCAGAGAGGCGTCCTCTCTCCACCTGTGTGTTCCCTCCATGCTTGTTTCCAGTGAACGAATGCCCCACCAGAATCTCCCCTGGGACTTTCCCCCACCTGGCATTGACTTCATTTTCTGACTTTGTAAATAAACATTGTGTAGTTACCTCCTGCTGTCTTGTCCTAGTTTGCATTTATTAATAATAATAATGCCTTAGACTTATATAGCGCTTTTCACGGTACTCAAAGACGCTTTACGGACGCTTGAGTCCTCCTTTTGCCCTCGGCCGTTAGTCGTAACAGTCTCACTTTATTGTTTTAGCTGAAGACATCAAAATAATAAATAACACAACAGCAATAGTGAGGGAAAATATAAAGACCCCTGCATCAACATGCAGATACTTTCTGCTCTTCTGTGCATCTGCAAGGTGACTGGCCCAAAAACTTCGTTTGGTAAATTTTAACACTGTTGTGAAATTGGTCAGGCCTAAATTGATCAAAAAATCAATTGGCACTGCCTGAAAATTCATTAATTTCAATTTATTTAGAAACAGAAATATGCATGTACAAAATAAATCATGATAGCCTGAATGAGCGACAAGTTGAACAATTTTAACTTTGGTGTGATTTTTGAATCCAGCCCTGAAAGGTTTGATTTTGGTTTCCACTGATTGCACAGTGTATGCCAGTAATATTCCATTCATGAAGATCTAATTAGCAAATTAAGTGTTCTGTTTTTATTTTATTTTTGAGCGGTATACTGCCCATTCAGGCTGTGTAGGTCATCCAGCTTCTCCAGGATGAAACATCCATACATTAACATTTGCTATGTTTCTCAACACAAGTGTGGAGAAAATATTAGGAGATTACACAAGGAGACATGGAAAGACCCATAGAAGAGTACCAACAAAGCAGCGGGATAGGTATT
Organism: Pterophyllum scalare; assembly: GCA_024447675.2. Lineage (NCBI taxonomy): Eukaryota > Metazoa > Chordata > Actinopteri > Cichliformes > Cichlidae > Pterophyllum > Pterophyllum scalare. The sequence goes on from JAMQGT020005503.1 coordinate 19,648, forward strand.
TGCTACTTTCTACAAGTGGCACCCATATGGTCTTCTGCTACTGTATCCCAGCTGCTTCAAGGTTCACTGTGTTGTGCATTCAAAGATGCTCTTCTGGGTACCGCGGTTGTAGCAATGTAGCAGTTATTTGAGTTACTGTTGCCTTCCTGTAAATCCCAATAGATCAGCAGTTTCTGAAATACTTGGACCAGTCCCTCTGGAACCAACAACCATGCCATGTTCAAAGTCACTTAATTCACCCTTCTTCCTTATTCTGATGCTCAGTTTGAACTTCTTGATCATGTTGTCATGGTGAACTAGTGGTTGGAAAGAGGAACACCGGCCGCCCTAAACTGCACCACAACGATGTCTGCAAGAGATCTAAAGGCCGTGGACATCGACGTAGTCTCTTGAGAAGACCTGACAGTTGACCCCAGCAAGTGGAAGAGCATAGTGAAAGTGTAGCATCACCAATGCTGCCAATAATGACCGGGCCCAAAGAAAAGAAAGGCAGGCTCTCTCGCTCACCGATGCCACTTTGCTTGTAACATTTGCAATCGAGTCTGCCAGTCTCAGACCGGGCTCTTCAGTCATCGCCAAAGATGCTCCAGCACCACCTGAAGAGACTCGCCCATAGTTGACATTGACTGATGGAGGCCTACGACGATGAACCATATTTAGCAACTGCTCCTAATTTCACCTCCATGGTCAGTAAGGTAGTTATAACCTTTACTGAAGCATGCTCATTTACAGGTGTAAAAACATAAACACACATAATGGTAATTAAAAGCTCATAAAAAGGAACATCAAAGATTTGCATCACAACTGCACTCATTGTTGCAAAGTAGGGGCTCATTTCAATGATACAAGTCTTCAAAACACCTTGAGGAAATAAGTGTATCTCTAAAGAAGGCAAGTCTGTCCCTATATTCTACCTTACTTTAAAGGTTTCCCGAGTAATGATGGGTAATGTTAAAGGAGATGCATACTTACAAGGTATTCAAACATATTATACTCATGTGTGTACAGGAAGATGACTACACTTCCTGACCGGAAGTTTGCATTCACACCCTTTTGAGTGCTAGAAATTAGACAGTGATAAGCAAAAAATACAAAATACAAAAATGAGGTGCACCAATATCATTAAGGACAAATGCTAATTAAAATAAAACACCTACTTACACGTTATCCTTGCACTGTCCTCAGCAACATTTGTTTATGACCTAATGAGAATAACTGCACCATTTGATTTAAAGCTGTTCATTTCTTTGTAAACTCTACTGAGTACTCTCTGTATTTAAATGCTGAGAGAACAGTTTTGCCCTTGGACAGCTTTTATGCAAACTGGCTGAGAGATGGTGCACAAGAGCTCATGCTTCAATACAATTCTGCTCATAATCAGGCCGTTTTCCTGTGGCAAAAATGGATTTTCTCCCATATATGAAAAACACACCTTCTTCCTGTGTGTTCTGACTTTTCCAATACACTAGGCCATGATATTTTTCTTGCATTATATTTTCCTGTTCGTCTGCAGAAATAGATACACGTGAGATCTTGTTTTTACTGTTTTTTTCTTTTCTTTTCAAGGGCCTTATGGATGTATTGGCCAGTGTCCAGGATACATACACCTGTCACTTGGTCTTCTTCTGACTAGCACCCTTTTGTGTGTGTGTGTGTGTGTGTGTGTGTGTGTGTGTGTGTTGCGTGCATCCACATTTGTGAAGACTTTCATGTGATCTTCCCCCATATCCAAAACCCTTCAAAGGCAGCAAATTGCATCTCAATGAAACCCAGCAAGCAACCACTTAAATGATGATAAAGAAACAAACAGAAACCAAAGCAGGCAGTGTGCTGATTTATGTTGTGAGGACAACCCCACTCTCATCACTCTATAATGGATTACACAGTTATAATAGATGTGGAGAATGGTGGTTCTGCCTACTCCTCCTCCTGGGGCATAGGCCGTCAAGAAGGGATTTCCAGGCATCCCTGTCCTGGGCTTTTCTCTCCAACTGGATACGGCTGTACCCCATTCTCCTATTGTCAGGGTCAGGATCAAGGTCATGGTGTCAGGATTTTCTGGGCCATCCTCTAGACGTGGAGAATAGAATAAAGAAAATAAGATGCTGAATATCTCATTTTCTTGCACAATTTTGGACACAGATACATTGAATAGTATTGCATGTGTTGATGCTTTAGATAAAGCACACAAAATGCAAAAGGAAAATATATAGCTAAAGCGGACGTGTAAATCCAGAGAAGATTACGTGCATAAGTGCAGTGTAGTATATTTTAGCAGCTTGACCAATGAGATAGCAGCTGGTCTGTCAGCTGGTCCACAGTTTTGCTCTAACCTGGAATACCTTTGCAGCGGTCGCTCTTTGGTTTTGTACAGGCTTCCCAAGAGAATAAATTTGGCAACGTTTGGCGACCTTTTGGAACAACTGTGAAAACTTTAGTGATTCCTTGACCTAGGGGCTGGACCCCTTTACCATCAAAAGAGTCATTATTGTGTAATTTTTGACATTTGGCTAGAAACTGTGCCGTACAGCCTAGCTTTTATGCTTTCCACTAAACATACTATACCCAGTGACCGGTACAACATGATCACGTCACCACACCTCGGAGAACTCTAGCTTTGGGCCGACAGTTGGTTTTAAGTGTATTGGCAGTTCGTCCAATATTTCAAGCATGCAGCACAAACTGTGTTGTCTTCAGGAAGGTTTTCACCCTGAGCTCACAGATAAGTACTAGTGTTAGTAACAGACAAATGGGGACTATAATGATGGGACAGGAAGTTGAATGATGAAAGTTTGACAAAAGCACCTTTGACTGTATAAACATACATTTTTGAAGGGCACCTAAGATTTTCTTGCTTAGGATCACATTTTAATGAGAGCTGCAGTCTGATCCCTGGCAGACATGATGAACGTACATTCTGTCAAAGCTTTAATCTCAACTAGCAATCATCCTGATTTACATGAAAATGCTAACATTAAACATCACCCTTTGTTGGTTCCACGCTGTGGACTGAATGTGCAGACTGGTTGCTTTGCTAAGATGCTGAATCATTCATGTTGTGCTTTTACATTTGACACACAGTGGAGTATTTTCTTTTTTCTTAATGATCCTAAACTTAAGACATTTTAAAAATTCTTTTCTCTGGCTTTGATGCCTCTCTTACTCCTCTGTCTTCTTCCACTCTGCCATCAAATAGGCCTGCGATAAGTAATGTAGCATAAACATGTTGTGTGGCAGGAATAATTATCAATGTGAAACACAGCAGCCACTGAGCAGTACCTAGTAGTGAGGATTAAACGAAGCATTAAAGAATTTGCTTCAAAGATTATAATCCTCCTGCACAATATAAAGTGGGAGGATATCGTCGTCATACCATCCATCTGCCCGCGCGTCTGTCCATGAGGTTTTTCCTTTCCCGTCTATCGACTCCAAAACCACAAAGAGCTGGCCACTTAAATTTGGTATATGTGTTCTTTACTCTTGAAAGGTGCACAACACATTATTCATATTCCTGGATGTTAAGTACCCTTTGTACACTTCAGTTCTATGGTAATATGCTAAAAATATGTATCCTCTTTCTCATGCCTGTTTTAACTTTGCCTAATCATGTGATCATATTGTTCTGTGTGATTGGCTATATCTACTTGACCATTATTGACTGAAATGGAAAACGCGGGGATTCTCCATATCTAGCGACTGACCTTCATCACTGAACAGCCAGATAGTGAGAAACTGGGGACTCCCAAATTTGTAGTTAAAGAGTCAGTCTATTTATAGTAACATCTGTTCTAGGCTCCAGCCTTATTGATTAGCCTGTGATGCCAACTTCTGATTGGCTGTGCATTCTCTAACATGTTGGTAAGGCAGGACTCATGGGCATAAATAGTACAGACTATGACTGATCACTGAGCAACATTAAAGCCATACCTACTGCTCAGCAATGCTTCTCAAAAGTAAACAACATGGTTGCCTTATGATTATAGTAATGTTATATATCACTGATCTCATCACTTATTATGTAGTATGGGTACATTATGTAGTCTTCTTCCTGTACACACATGAGTATAATATGTTTGAATACCTTGTAAGCATGCATTATATATGGCTTAATATTACAAATATAAAGAGATTCTGTAGTACACACCCTTGTGCAAGAGTGCAGTATGTTCTTTCACTTATTTGTTGACCATGGGATGTTTTGTGTCTGTTCTAGGATGTGGTTACCAAAAAGTATTTGTAGAAATGTTAAAGATAATCACAGAACATCAATCTAATACAGCATCCTTAAAATTGTTTTGATTTAATGAGTTTTGTTAATACTGAAAACACATTTTTGCTGGAATATGCATTATATCTTTACTAACAAAGGGGCGACTAAAAGTATTTGGATAAAAGTTTAGGGAAAGGTCTCCAAATTAGGGCTGAAGGGTTTTCTATTATGAAACGGGGCTGTGATGTTATCCTGACTTCTCAGCTTCTTTCATATTTTCATTAATCACGTGAGGATATCCCCATCTGTGATGGGTCTTAAATGTAATGAAGTTATTTGATGAATTGTTGTAGCCTTAATGCAGTCATTCAGTTGCAGCTGTTAATTAAGTAATTACTGTCATAGTAGCTGCACTCTCTGAGAAATAAGTGAGGTTAGACCAACCTAAAAATAGTCTAAATGACAAAGCAGGAGGCAGAAGCAGAGGTCAGCAGGGAAACCATCCTCCCTATATCTGGAAAACAGCTAAACAATGTCTATTCCTTTTTTGATCTATTCCTTTTTTGATATACTATATCCTTTCATTTGATGGCACACATCAAATAAAGATTTAGGAAAAGCCAATAAGAGACCTAAGGACTAAAAAAATAACCCTATTTTTTTCCCCTTAGGCTACAGGAGACAGGCCGGGAAACTTTAAACTCCTATTTTTTTAGCATTTATTTCACCAGGCCTTACAATGGCTGCCACTGTGATTCTTCCAGGTAAGTTATCTCAGTTAGGAAACCTTCTAATCAAAAAAGCATTTTCCTCCCACACGAGCACTCTCTGCCAGTGCCTTGATTAGTTAGTTATCTCCAGTGGCGGGGATTCCTCCAGGACTACAGCATTTGCATAGGGAAACACTGGTCCTAGGGGCCTCTTGTTTCCTTTTGTGGAGCACTCTCTGCTCCCCCGCTGCTCCGCACTTAATTCACAGGTGCTGCTGTAGTGGTCCTATTAGGCCACAGTAGTTGAATATGATTGAAAGTCACTATGCAAATATAACTTGAATACCACCTTTTACCTTACACAAACAGAACATGTTTTAACAGAGTTGCCAGGCAAATAGTCAGTTGTTTTAGAATAACTGGCAAGTTTAAGAGTAATAAACTTTTATATATCTACAGTTGTCAAATGTTTATAAACACTGATCATGAGCACGAATGTCATAGTAATTTTGGACTTTTAATAATTTCTTTGAACTGATCTTTTTCCAGTGTGGAATAATTGCGCAGAATATATCTTTGATGACTTTAAAAAACAAGAATTGGGTACACAAGTTTGACTTTATTTTAGATTTCCTCTAATCCACACACAGTCAAAAGCATATATACATGTGTAGTGGGTGGTTTTGCAGTCCTGTGTGTAGAAGGAGAAGAGGAAGGGGCTCAAAACACAGCCCTGTGGTGCCCCAGTGTTCAGGGTGATGCTGGAGGAGAACCACCCCCAAACTGTATAATTATACCTAATGAAAATTAGATTAGAACATGACGTAGGTATTAAAGGTTCTGTGCCACAGTGGTTTGAACCATATCTAATAGTTTCCGATTTCGTTATGTAAATGGGGAGTCTTCATGAATTCAATTCAATTCTCATTTATCAAAGATCAGGAACACACGATCAGCTTCTGGTGTAAAAGTTTTTTTTAAAAAAAACATTCTCTTTATTGAGCATTTTCAAAATAATATAATTTAAAAAACAGAATAAACCACCAAAACACAAAAATAGTAATAATAATAATAAAAAAGTAAATAAATACAAATAAAAAACAGATATAACAGTGCAGTACAGTGCATTTACAAATTATTTTAGATATATAGCAGTCAAAAATACACCCGTAGCACACAGCAATGCCCTTATTAACTATAATATTTCAAGCAGATGTCTCCTGAGTTCTCAGGTACTCCAACACGCTACCAAACTTTTCTGTAAAAAGGTCATTTTGATGGTTAGTATTGAACCTTAGCTTTTCCAAAGAAATGTAGTCTGATATCAAAGATTTCCATAAATGAATTGAAGGGGCCTCATCTCCCACCCATTTGGTCATAACAGCCTTCTGACCTAACATAAGCAAAAAGTGTACAATATCATTATATGGTCTTACTGATTCAGGGATAGGTCCCAACAAGCATAATATTGGATCAGGCTGTAATTGCTGCTTGATTATCACACTAACCTCAGTGCATATCATTTTGCCAAATTTACCATACATATGCGGAGATATATAGACAGTTTGTAAGATATTATATTGCATTTCTCTTTTATTCTTGCAAGAACGCTAGCAGTAGCAGTCAGCTAGACAGCTTCCTGAGACTGCACAACTTGAGAGAGCCTTTTCACAGCATTCTATACACGTGTGACCTTTTACACATAAAGGAGTCTCAATAAAGATGGAGACCATTGACAGTTTGACACAGTTGCAAACAGGGAACCAGTTACTGGAAAACAATCCATACAAGCACTGATTATTATAACTAGCACAAAACCTATTTTTCTTACAGCAGCATAACTAAGGGCTGGTTCAGGGTCACCTGATCCAGCCTGTAAGTATAAGACTGATCATAAAGGAAAGTTTTAAGCCTAATCTTAAAAATAGAGAGGGTGTCTGTCTCCTGAATCCAAGCTGGGAGCTGGTTCCACAGAAGAGGGGCCTGAAAGCTGAAGGCTCTGCCTCCCATTCTACTCTGAAGTATCCTAGGAACCACAAGTAAGCCAGCAGTCTGAGAACGAAGTGCTCTATTGGGGTGATATGGTACTATGAGGTCTTTGAGATAAGATGGGGTGGGATTAGTCAAGCTCTTGTATGTGAGGAGAAGGATTCAAATTCAATTGAATAAGTGGAGGCTGGATGGGCGGATTGTATCTTACTGTGAATTATACATGTGTAGATGAAAATTTGAGTAGCAACCATGTTAGAGGTACAGTACGTGTCATGAAGGGAGAGCTGCGGTGCGGGAAGGAAGGAGGTAGGACCCCAAATGCAGACTCCAGGAACACACGTTTATTAACAGAAGGGGGGTACAAAACACACGTGAACTCCCCCTGGGAAATACACAGGTTAGGAGGAGACCAGGAAACACGCAGGAACCACAGCAGGGAACTACCACTAAGACGAATGACGCGACAAAGAACAGAAGAAAACAGAGGGCTTAAATACACATGAGGACTGATGAGGGAATAGAAAAGAGGAGGGAACACAGGTGACACAATCAGGCAAACAGAGGGGAGCAAAACCAAACACAACGCACAGGGACCACAAGACTACCAAAATAAAACAGGAAGGGACAGGACCAGGAACACGCAGAGACATCAGGGACCAGAGATAAACAGAAATACAAAAGGGAACACAAAACACCGGGCCACCGGCCCAGGACCATGACAGTACGTGTCTTAACCTCAAGCCATCCAGCGTCATCCAGAGATTTGGCTAAAATGTGGATGCCGTGACTTTACTGATGGTTACAAACATTCCTGAAACCTCATATTGTCTAAACACAACCAATCATTACGCACAATAGCAGCAGATCAGAAAACAGTTATATGGGTTATGTAAGGTGCAGCACCCAAACTTTAGACCAGTCACAATGCTGGAATGGATTATTTGGAGGTATCAGGTGTATGGGTATATTTTTAGTGTAATTATTCATCAGCAAAAGAAGCATTAGGTTTTGATGAATAGCACCTTTTTGCAATTTTGTGATTAATTGATGACCAACTCCCCAAGGCCACCTCAGCACACCCTGAGCAGGTAATCACTTCTTTTCAGACAGCTCAAGGTACACCCAGGTGGCAAGGATTGGTTCCATTTTTTAAACTTCAGTATAGGGAAAATGAAGACATTCACGCTGTCAAGCTGCTCTTTTACAATCTTTCACTCTGCAGACCTTAACCCTCTCTTTGTCAGCACTCTCATTCTCTTATGTAGCCCACAGAGAGATGCTTTGGTTGTACTAGAAAACAGAGCTTTCTTTTTTGTAGCAGTGCTCACATAGTCAGTGGAAGACTCATTAATCCATGCTGAAGCAAGGCTTGGAGTAAATCCAAGTCCTGCAGAATGCATATTGTGTATGACTAAAGGACATTCAAAAAGAATAGCAATATTCAAATGAAGTATGGGTGACATACTCCTTTTAATAAATAACTCCAGTGCTTGGATTTCAAATGTTCAAAAGCCTTAGTGGAACATTTGTGCTTGCACATTATTTGAGTTCTACAAAATGCCCATTCAAATGATCCATTAGATCCAAGGTTAATTAAAAGATGTTGAGAGTTAAGAAATCATCATTTTAGTAAAATTATGTGGTCCATCTGTACCCAATAAACTGGTGCACTGCCAAACATTATGGGTGGAACTCATATTGTATCATTTTTGTCACTGTAGTGTGAGTACATTAACATAAATCTAACAGCAGTTGTTCAGATCACCACAACGAGGAAGTCTCATCCCAATCCAACATTGTCTACCAAATGGTCCAGATTACAAACCTCACTGATAAGTGTGGAAAAGCCATATTGAGAACAACAGTGAGGTCAGGTGTCACTTGTGTTGTTGTGGCAGTGGAGCAGCGGGTGATGCTCGCCTCACAACCGGAGGGTTGCTGCTTTGAGTCCCCGTCTGAGCGCATCCCGTCATCGTGTCCCTGGGCAAGACACTTAACCCACATTGCCTAAGTGTGAATGTGATTGGTGTCTGGTGGTGGTCGGAGGGGCCGTAGGCGCGAATCGGCAGCCACGCTTCTGTCAGACTGCCCCAGGGCAGCTGTGGCTACATTAGTAGCTTACCACCACCAAGTATGATTGAGGTGTGAATGAATGGTGCACAGAATTGTAAAGCGCTCTGAGTGCCGTGAAAAGTGCTATATAAGTCTAAGGCATTATTATTATTATTATTGTTGAGACAGTGTGTATTTTGAGAGGGCCTATGGTTCCTGTTTAACAGTGGTGAGCAGTAGAAAGTACCCAAGTGAAGGTTACCTAAAAGCTGAATGATTTATTTGCAAGCTATATAATATATTCCATAAATACAGGGAAGAGAATTAAAAGTTACTGACAAGACAAAACCAGATAAAGTAAGATAAAACATACTCTTGCATAACAAACCCCCCAGGCATTCTGTTCTACCCACCCTAACCACTTCTAACCACACACTGCAGGCCCACTTCAAGCTAACCATTGTTGTCCCTGCCTCTGCCGTTCTCTTCCTGTATGTCACCACTGCTCTCCAAAGGAAGACGATAAATATGGTGCCCCTGGCAGGTCCAGCACAAAGTTGCCTTCCTCACATGCCTTTTCCTTTGCTCTCCTTGCACTCTTTCTGGACAGTTTTCTCCCAGTGTCCAGCCCACGTGTACCTTGGCACTGTGGCTGTATGTGGTAGCAGTGACTCAGTTCATCCCTTTTATTTCTGCCTTCCTGTCCTGCTGGTAGAGTTCTGCCCTTTAAATGATCTCCAACACAGTTCTGTTCACTTAGTTTTCACTAGCTAATTGTTTTGTTAGTTTTAAGACACACCTTAACAACATTAATCCTGCTTGATGAAAAATTAAACTGAGCCAGTGTGTTTAAAGGTAATGCCAAGTGCTCCTTTCCATAACTGACAAACCTGTATCACAACTGCCCAAACCCAGTGTGTCACAGCATCAGTGCCAAAATACACCTTGTGTGTATCTGCGAGATACCACCAGCTGCAACATCTGATGGGCTGGGAATGAGAATGGTTCAGAACATCTGAGTACCTTATAGTAAAAGAAACAACCACTGTTCAACTTTCATATACACGAATGAGGTGGTATTGAAAATCTGTTACCAATTCCTATTATCACATTCACGTCTGAGTCACACACTCCATACTGCCACAAATGCTTGTGTATATGCTGGAAGGAAAAAAAAAAAAAAGGTAAAAAAGGAAACTTTTTGTTTGTTTGTTTAGTTTTTGTTTTTAAATTGTAGTCATAAGAACATGTGAATCGCTCTAAAAAATAATTTATGCACAACTAGACATGAACCTGCACCAACAACAGATAACTAGACCCATTACCGGCCTGTGGCCAAGCTTTCCACCAAATTCAATTACAGTCAGTTAAGTATTGTTTGACTAACAGACAAAACAAATTGCACCAATGACACAGCTTCCCTGGTGGAGGTAATTATGCAAATCAACAAAGACTTGATCCATTTCAAAAGGACTCGTACAATGATGCATTTAAGACATTACAGGAATTTTATCCAGCCTGCCTTTATTACTTCAACCAATGACATTTGAGACATTACAACATAAATCCCTCCTCTGTCTCTCCTTTTCTCGCTCTCCCTTGTGTCGTCGTCTCTGCCAGTCTTCCCTCTTTTTTTTCCTCAGTGGAGACATTTAAAGTGTGACAGGCCTTCATTTATAATGAGCGCCGTTTTACCTCATAAGGAAGAACACATGGCATTGTAATTACTGGCGGACAACACCGGGTCTTCTTTGCTGTTTTACTGGTTCTTCAGTGCAGACCTAATGTACCTGACAGAGGAGGCACACCAGAGCTGAAATTACAGGGATTAATGTTTCCAAGACTAAACACTTCAAATGGGCTCTCTGATGTGAGTGCCATGCAGGGGAGCAGGCAGAAAATCCACTTAGAGCATCATTGCTTTGGCATTATTCACTCTTGAAAGTGCAGCACGTTTCAGCCAGCTTCGCTGATGAATATACACGCTTTGCCAGGCAAAGTTTAATTTGGAGTGTTTAGTGTTAGCAGCACAATAATTGTCAAGATAAGTGAAAGCCAGACAAGTGGCCCAAAGGACAAGGCCTTATAGCTAAAGCTAAACAGAAAATGTTAAATGGTTTCTTTGATCTACCTTGTTGAATGAAATATTAGACCACTATAACAAAATATGCGAAAAACAGAATATGAGGTGAACTAATCCTTTAAAATAGAGACACCAATTAAGGTAAATCAGAGGGCAAGCTTGTGTTATTTACAAATTCTCCAAAGTGCATCATGAGAAATATAAAGCGTTTGCAAGCAGCACTTCGTACACACTGAGAAGAAAAGGAAATTCACTGAATATATTTAATACTGAGGATCTGAAACCTTACCCATAAGGGTCAGACAAAAAGCTGAAAAAGATTTCAACTAACAAATGACTAGTTTATTGGAGTGTAGGTTTGAAAAAAAGACAGCAGGGGGGAAAAAAAACTGCCATTCAGAATATTTGTTTCATTAAATTTAAAGCTGGTGTAGTTAATAGTTTAACAGCTGATCACAAATATAGACGTAAAGTGGTGCCATACTTGTCAAACCAGCTGGTTACTTCAGAATCTCATTAATTTCGGGTTCATTGTTTTGGTTTTGTGCAGTTCTGCCTCACTCCTCACTTTCATTTCACTGTATAAAGCTGAGGCAGGTAGACGTTTGCAAGCACTCATCGTGGGCATAAATGTCACAGTAATTTGGGACTTTTCCAGGGTGAAATGGTTTTTAATGACTTTAAAAAAAACTGGTGTTAAATGTTCTAAAATATCTTTTAACTTGACCAGGCCAAGACCTGTTAACTTCCCATTAATGATCATGATTGACTACAACTGGTAGCATAAAAACAATTTGTTTGGCAGCACTTACTGGATTGACCAACACACAGAACAATGGGAAAGTCCAAGAAATTCAAACCTTGGGAAGGCCTGTTGGAGCCATTTCTAACCAACTCCAGATTCCAAGATCATAAGTTCAAACAATTATATGCAAGTACAGGTTATTTGCATGTGTCATTATTTCTCCGTCTGGAAGATCATCCAAACTGCCGCCCTCAGATGAGAGGAAACTGATTAGGATGTTCAGGAACAACCCAGAAACCAGCGAAGCTCAACCCTGCCGTGAACTAGAAGACAAGCAGGTTTGCTGCCAGTGGTGTATTGCACAAACTGGATGGAATAATGAAGATGGGAGACTGGCTCCAAATTTTTCGACTTCACCTCAAATCAACAGCTAGATGGTTGAAACTTAGATACAGTCGGGTGTCCTAACAGGACAACGATCCCAGTGCCAGAAAACCAGCCAGTTTTAAAGAACCTTTGACCATGTGTGAACTGGAGCAAATCCCAAATAAATTCAAACCCAATTCTAGTTTTTAAAGTCATTTAAGATATGTGCTGTACAATCATACAAAAAATAACCATTCAAAGAAAAAATTAATAGCCCCAAAATACCACGACATTCCCGCCTGTGAAGAATGTTTGCAAACATCTGACCACAAGTGTAGATTTTGCTCTAGCTGAGCCACAAAGTGGCGTATTCAGTAACTGAACCTTGATGAGCTGGTGAAGAACAAAACTGAGCTAAAATATGACTAAATCTGATATATGATTTTGATATCAACCAAACAGGTGGCAATGTGAGTGGTGCGTTTACTTTGCTTACGCTGGCACCAATTGGACCACGGATAATATCAAATTTATGGAAATTGGGGGGGGGCTTTTTGTTTCTTAGGGGCTTTTGTTTGACTCAAGGGAGCCATTTCAGCAGCACTTGCATAATTTTATGTATCCTATTCTTATTTGGTTTATCATTTATGTATCTGCTGTTGTAGTGACTATCTTGTGCTATTTGTTTGCTATTATCAACATTCTCTATGAACGGGTGCAGATCTATTTGCTGTGGTGAGGCTAAACGCTTACCGGCATCTGAAACATGGACATCATTTAAAACAGTGCGTTGCCTGTTTTAAATGATTGTTGGCCGAGAAAACACCTTCCTCACAGTTTCATGTGGGCACCTTTTCTTGGCTATGGTAGATAATAAATAAATAAATAAATATAACAGTAAAATAGCTGTAGTATAAGGCTGTTTGTCACTGTGGAAGAAAAGTGCACTTCAGATGCAATTTGTGGTAAGTGGCCATTATCAGCGTGCTTTGGGGGTTTACTGTATATTACACACTGATGGCATCATAGTTTGATATTAAACAACAGAAAAAAAAAATTAGATTAAGATATGTAAATAATGTTATTAGGTTATAACATTTGATTAAATTAGCTTCAGGTCAGTCGAAAATATTAAAATGGGTTTTGTAGGCTGCATCATGAATTATTTACATGAGGATGTAGATAATTAGTAGGTTTTAGTAGGTATTCATAGATTTGTGTTGGGACTAAAGGTTCCTTTTTTAGATTGCAGTCTTTGGCTGACTGAAATGGCAACTTCTGGATTGTGTTAAAGCCTTGTGTGGCTATGAACACATGATTTCAAGAAATTCTATCCAGGTGGAAATGGGTCCTTTGGACCTGTGATAGGTGAACAGAGGGCAGGGTGCAGGGAGGGGCAGCTGCTTAGAGCCATCTGGTGTTTTGAAGTTGAGTTGAAGAAGGGCAGTGGGTTCAAAAATATAACAAAGAATAGGCCCAATGTATCTGCCTTACCCATCACTCTCTAATAACATATTATTCTCTTGTACATTACATTGCTGTCTTCACTGTCTAGCACTTTCTTCTTAAGCTTCCTCTGCACATTTCAGCATTTTCCCTCCTCAAGGTTTTTATATTTATTTAATTTATTTTGACATTATGATCCTTAAGGTTTGGGATATTCACTACCAGTACATGTATAGACACCATATTAAATAGTGCAGTCCAGTACAGCATCACCAGCCACTGTCACTCAGTGATACAAAGAAGAATTATAAGTCTTTTGACATGTTCAACAAAAACTCAAGGAAACTTAGGAATTCATACAGAGTGGTTGTATTGGTTATCATAAGATGTATACCCAGTAAATTGATTGGTGAGTGTATAGCACCTTTAGCAGTACAATACCTACTAAAGATACTTTTGTAATAACTGGCTGTGGTATGACAAACTTCATGCAGTCTGTAATGCAACTTCTAGCTGCATAACAGACTGTATAAAATACTTGTGCATCTTTGCTGGTGTATAATGGAAATCTATATAGCACACTAGTAGGTAAACACAATCACCTATTTTTCTCTGACAAGAAATGTACACAATTCTGAAAATGTTTTAACAACTTTATGTTTTAACAAAAAGGATTTTTAAGCAGTGTTCAGTTGTTTGTGTCTCTCAGCAGGATTACAGAAAAACTAGCAAGTTGACTTACAGGAGACTTGGTGGACAGAAAAACTCATTAAATTATAGTGAAGTTCGAAATCCTTTTTTTTTTTTTAAATTGTCAAACCGGGTAATTGGCCTTGGTCGATGGTGTGCTCTCAGATTGCCCTTTTACCCTGGAAATAGATTGGTCAGTGAGACCTGGAGGGGCATGACTGGGAGGAATGGCCTGTGTGATCTGAACCTGAGTGGTGTTCTGTTATTGGACTTGTGTGCAAACCACAGTTTGTCCATAACAAACAGCATGTTTGTTATGCCCCATAAGTGCACGTGGCATCAGGACACCCTAGGTTGCTGCGGTCTAATTCCGAGGGAGGCTGAGGACATTGAGTCTAAATGGACCATGTTTGGCAGCTCCATTTTTGAGAGAGCTGTGGTTGCAAGGCGACTGGTGCATGTCGCAGTGGTAATCCCAAAACCAGGTGGTGGACACCGGAGGTAAAGGGAGTCATCAAGCTGAAGGAGGAGTTCTATTGGGCTTGGATAGCCTGTGGGACTTTGGAGGCCGCTCATGGGTACCGGCAGGCTGCTTGGGTGGTGGCTGAAGCAAAAACTCAGGTGTGGGAGGAATTTGGTAAGGTCATGGAAAAAAAACGTTCCTTAAAGTGATTCTGGCAAATCATCAGGTGCTGCCAACCTCAACTGGTCAGGTGGTGGAAGGAATACTTTGAGGACCTCCTTAATGCCACTGACACACCTTCTGTAGCGGAAGTAGATTCTAGGGATGAGGGGGAGGATTCACCCATCACTGGGGGTGAGGTCATTAAGCAACTCCTTGGCGGCAGGGAGATTCACCCTGAGTTCCTGAAGGGTCTGGTTGTTGTAGGACTGTCTTAGTTGACACACCTCTGCAGCGCCACGTGGAGAAAGGAGAATTTGTCCTTTAGTCTAAAGTGGTTTTCGTTGTGGTCGTGGAACTCTGGACCAGCTCTTCATCCTCTCAAGGATATTTGAGTGCGCATGAGAGTTTGCCCATCCAGTCTACAGCTCTGTGGACTTGGAGAAGGCACTTGACTACGTCCGTCTGGGTATCCTGTGGGAGATGCTGTGGAAGTACATGGTATCTGCACTCCTACGACTTTGCACAATGACAAAGTTGAATTTATCTATCTGGTCCATTGTCAACGGCCATTTGGTCCCTGCATAACTGCAGTGAGAGCTTGGTCCGCATCACCAGCAATAAGTCAGACCTGTTTCCAGAGGGTGTTGGACTTCACCAAGGCAAGCTGAGCGTAAAAGCAAACCTGCCAGTTTATCAGTCGATCTATGTCCCTATCCTCATCTATGATCACAAGCTTTAGGAGGTGACTCAAAGAATGAGATTGCGGAAACAAGTGGCGGAAATGAACTTTCTCTAAAAAAAAAAAAAAAATGGCCAGCCTCTCCTTAGAGATTGGGCGAAGAATGCAGTTACTTCAAAAGGGGCGAGTAAAGTAGAGCCATTTCTCCTTTACATTGAAATCTGCCAGTTGACGTGGTTCAGGCATCTGACTAGGATGCCTCCTGGGTAAGGTGCTCCAGGCATGTTGGAGGATGTGACAGGGGAGGCGGTGGTATGGGTTTCTTTGTTTAGGCTGGCCCCAGATAAGCCTGAATAATCCCCGGATAAGCGGAAGAGGTAACTGTAACAATTTAAATGGATGCACCTCTTGAAAGGTCAAAACTATACTTCTCAATCTGTTGATAAAAATTAGATGAAAAGGTTGATGGCACTCTGATCTCTGTGGGATTAGAATGAACAAAACGGGCTCAGCACAAAGCCTGGAAGTAAGAGAATCCACCCGTTGTAGCTGCCCTTTACATTTTGGTCTTGTTCTCAGAGTCCAGTGGTAGTTGGCTAACAGCAAGAAGTATCAAGAACAGACCTCCATGGCTGAAAAAAACAACAGTAATAAATATAGCATTGCAGAATTTGTGTGACAAACTGTGTTAGCGCAGACCAAACACAAGTGTAATTTTATCACTCTCTTGGGGTTTCATAGAGATGTAGTGTGCCTCAGGATATGCAGTTTACTGTTCAGAAGGATGGTCAGTCCCCCTAATTCAGCAGTAGTGAGTCTAGGGAAATAGCAATGTCCTAATATAGCCATCTTTCACCTCTATTTCTCTTTAAAGGTTTCACTTTTTAGAATAAAACTGAGGGGTAGTATGGAAAGAAGAAATGTGATTGTTGATATTTTTCCCTTTCTAGTACGATCACACAGTGTGTAAGCGATCAATACCAAAGAGAAGAGCCAGAATATTGTTTGGGAACTCTTTATTCTTTGAACTAAGTGTGAAATTATGAGCTAAAGGCACAAAAATTTCATTTGACAAGTGATGATGCTCTGAAATGTAAGCAACACTGCTTGACCACTGAACATGTTTCTCGTATATTTCAACCATGCATGTTGTGTTCCTTAATTGTAGATGAGGATCAATAGAGGTACTATACAAACTCAGTAGGAGTAGAAGATCAGTTGGGTTGCATTTCATTACAAGTTGCATTTCTACATGGTCTTCTGCTCACTGTCAACATTAAGTCCTGTTATACAAGTCTTGTTTGTTGGTAATGATCAACAAGCAAAGAAAGGAATTATTCACTCTCATATTCTTTAAATATAAAGTTAGACCCAAATAGTCTGCTTAGACTAGCATAAACACTAGGGGACAGGTACCTATCCTTATCCCTAAAAATAAATTTAGAAAAGACTTACAAAACTCACTAATCAACATCATTGCATTACATTTGCCAACATGAAGGGTTTTCATAACTGGCTGTGAAACATAAGGCTGCCAAAAAGCCAGCAGAAAGTCATTGCAGTTCCCTAATACAACCACACACTCTCATTGTCATTTTGGTCCTGTGAAACGACATCGACGGGACAGATTCCGCCTCATGATCGTGCCGCTATGCCTCCTCAGAGGCAAGAGATGGTATAGGAGACCATTTGGTGGCTACAAGCAGCGACTTGTTTGTCTCCAGGGGTTGATGGGTAAATTTAAGGTGGTAACAACTTCAGAAAGTCACTATATATGGTCCAAAAATAACTACACACCTTATAACATCACTCGCCTCGGCTATATATATTTCTTATACTTACATAGAGTAAAAAAAAAAAAAAAAGGATATGGGTAGTTAGCGCTGGGGAGTACAGTATACAGTATTGAAAGTGTGAAAATGGTAATGATCTTTTCAACTAGCTCTCAGTAAGCAAGCAAATAAATGTATTTCCCAAAATATCAAACAAATTCCTCAGATGTGCTCGGGGTTCCTTGTTTTCCAGATATTTCAGTTAGACAGCATAATAGCAGCAACTGATGAACCTGAACAGAATTCAGTCAGATATTGTAAATCTTTTAAAATTTCTCAAATAAAAACAAGTAGCCTGTTAAAAGCTGTGTCTCTGATAATAGTGTGGGGTATGATGTTGCCACTTGTGATAGTAAGAGTGTAATGATGTAACATTAAAGGGCAAACTCTGACAGTTCAAAGAGTGCTTCATTTTACATATTTAAATATCAGCCAAACAATTACAAAGATCAAAGTGAGGGAGTAAATAATTAAAACAGGCATAAACTGCCCAATCAGACAGCACAGCATCCGTTTGTTGTGACTGTAACGTACTTGGTAAAAGACTGATCTGGTTTAACCAAGCAGATTTTGCACAGCACTTTCTGCACTGCTTCTGTTTCCTAAACACAGTCATTGGTGGCCTGGATGCAAATTCTGGTCCGTTTTGCAAAAACTGAAAGTTTTGGAGACCCACCGTCAACCCCAACCACCCCACAGCAAATCTGCTCCAGTTCAGCTTCATCCCTGAAAAGAAAGATGAAGAAGAAGAAGAAAAAAAAACACAAACAAACACACAACTCTGCCAGCAATGCATTTGCACTCAGATGCAATTTTGTTTTTTTTGTTTTGTTTGCTTTTTAATCTAATATGTAGGGGGCGTGGCAGGACATGATCACCTGTTTAAAGTTTAAAAAAAAAAGGTCATTGTTGCAAATTAATGCTGAGAAACAGATGTTATCATTTCAGTAACAGTGTGCGACTGTGTGCGACTTCTGTGGTCAGCATTGGGGTTTGGGGGCAGCAGTTTTATCTTTGTGTGTGCATGAAGTTAACATGCACACGTACATGTTACTTTTTCTTGATAATTATAACCCCAGGTCAAATCGTCACATCTCAGAATTCCCTCTCTCTCGCTCTCCTCTTCCTCCACATTCTCCTCCCATCTTCCAGACTTTGTACCTCAGCCAAGGTTATCTCTTTCATCGATTCTTATCATGAGCTTGTCAATTGATCTATTACCCCAGCACCCCCGCCTACTTAATGCTAGCTTGATTAATTATTGTCCCCCCATGGGGCTGAGAGTCGGGAGGCTGCCAGCAAGGATTCTCCAGATTAAGATGAATTTTCATTGTCTTTGTTCCCTGGAGTGTCAAAGCCTCGGTGACTTGTGTTGAAACAGGCTGATTTAAGGAAGCTAAAATGGATTTGGTGCTCCTCTACTGAGACCAGATGTGCACTCACTGTTGTGTACTCTACATGCCATATGATGCAGGTTTCAGTGTTTACAAGTTTATTTTTTCTTCTGACTTTAATTCTCTGTGGCATTCAATATTATTTTGAAGCATTAGGAAATTTGTGAAATGGAAATGAAATTCCCAAATCCAATTTACAATTTCATGACAAGCTTCATTGACACTCTGATATGTTTTATTCCCCGATGGCACAGAAGAAACAGAGATCCAGGTGGAGACAGGAGGCGAGAAAGAGTTTTAACTGCATTGTGCAAAATGTTGGTTTTTATCCCACTTTGAGTTTTTCAAATGCTCTCATTTATTTTGCTCCGAGAATAAATCACTGCAGCTAATAATTTAGTCAGAGCGTCTGTCATTTGAGGGTTCTGTGAGTCTCGGAATTTGAAGCCTATTTGTTCTGGCAGCAAAACGCCTTGTGGATATGAACAGATCAACATATTAACAGTCCATTAATGCTGCTGAAAACCTCTCTGTCTGCAAACCGCTTGTAAAAGACACCGCCTCGCCTTAAGCAACAGTTACTGTATATTTGCAGTGGCAGGTAATTCAAACATAATGCACATACCATTTCAGGAGGCATTACTGAGCTGGATTATGCATTTGGATTCTCTGACATTTCATGTTTGTTCAGGCCCTGTTGTGACAAACCCATTTAGCTCATCCCCACTGGTTTAACAACATTTTAATGGACCGTGATTATCTATGATGCATATGTTCATACAGTCACTTCTTGTTCTTCTAAAGTTTGAAGCCTTAGGAACTCACCGAGTGGGTTTATTTGAGCCTGTATTGAGTGAGGTTTAGGCACCTGCAGTATACATTAGAGTACGCAGTATTCTGCTTTTATGCAGTTTCACATACAACATTTCTGAGGGGATTACAGATATAGTTATAAGCTGCTTTGCAAATGCATGCAAAACATTGATCTAAAATAGTCTTACAAGCCACTCAACATTATTTCAGAGTATCACTAGCTCCAACAATTTCAGCTTATTACATAAAACGCTGTATTAAAAACACGACAGTACATGATAGCAACGTGATGTATATGTAATACGATGTAATAAATGTAATATCTACAAGTAAAATATGGGTAGTGAAGTTTGAGTGAACTTTCACAGCTGGAACAGTATAGTTCACTTGTTCAGAGCTGATTTGCTGCAGCCATAAAAGGAACCTAAACATTAGGTGGCTTTAATATTATGGCCACTCAGTATGCATTTTACATACATATCAGAAAAGGACACATTGCTATTTGCAAATCCTATCATTTGACCAAAAAATAAGTTATTTGGACAAATTTGGTATAATTAGCCTTAATGTTTGTTTCAAATTGCCATATCTGTCCTAAACTAATTTATTAAAAATCTGTAGATTAGCTCTGGAGTATATTTTTCTCTCCTTCATGTGTTTTTTTTTTTTTGCTTTTCTCCTGAGGAAGTCCTGATATGTAGAAACATCAATCTGGTGATACAGATTAGCAAAACAAATATTTATAAAAGTGGTGTAGTTATTATGTTCACTGCTTTTTTATAGATATGCTTTGGGCCATTCTGCTTTAATTGAAAGGGATGGACACACACACACACACACACACACACACACACACACACACACACACACACATAGATTAAGCACAGGAGGAAACTGCAAGCGGTCCCACCAGTTGGGATAAAAAAAAAAAGAGCGACTTGGACCTCCAGGCATTTGTGCAGTGGTGCAAATGTTTGTCGGGTCATCCTACCTTAACACTGTTAATCTACCTTCTGGCATTCTCTTTGCATGAGGCCAAGGTCCTTGTTAGAAATGAATTATCAGGACAATTGTTATAAAGAGCTGTTTTTCTCTGCTTCACCGTGCTGCCACTCAGTCAGATGGAGAGGTCTTACTTAAAGAGAACTTCAAGGCTGACATACATGAAGTCCAGGGACAAAGAAGGAAGTCATGAAGCACCATCAATCTCCAGTTTACACCAGAGAGGTAGAGCCTGAAGAGGTGAAATCAGACACAGTGCCACAATGAATAATAAGCAAATGCAGCAGCTGAATCATCCAAGCACACATTATCAGAGTCCATCTTCCCTGTTGGGTAATGATATGAGCCTGAAAAATGATCCACACAGTGCAGTAAAAGGATAAACAATCGGGATGTACCCACCCTGTTGTCCTTGTAGGTCAATAAGCCATGTCCTGTAGGCCTTCAGGTATCCTTTCCTGCATAAGAGCACACTTCAAAGAGACAAATTTCCTACTTATAAGTGTGTTATGTGCGTCCGTGTGTGTTTGTGTGTGCGTGTCTATGCATGAGGGTGGAGTAGAGCTTCCTTTCTGCCTTCTTTATTCAAAGCATACAATATTCATCATTGCTTTCACATTCCCAACACCTACTGAACCACGTAAAGTCCTCTCAAATGATGATTAACTGCAGTAATTACGGTATTGTTTAGTGTCTATAAGGTGTGCAGATTCATTCACTCAGTTGTTTGCCCCTCACATTCAACTTTTAAAACAAAGACACACTTTGAGTTTATTTTTAATCCATCATGTGCCATTCATCATTTCATCTCTGCAATCGTTATCAATGTCAAAATTCTGGGAGTCAGTGAAGTGGGGGGGGAGGGTTCAACATTTTTTGAGCAGTCCACATCCCTAAAACTGCAGCTTATCAGTTGTAATAATCCTTATACCACTAAATATGTTGTGTTTTCATTAGGGGCGTGTGTGACTGGCTGGCTAGACTAATCGTGGCTATTGTCATTAGTCGGTACCTAGTCGCTTAGCCTAGATTTTAATTGTTGCCCGTTGCCGTAAATGGTTGTCCTAAATGTTGCAGCCATCTGTCACCAGATGAAGCTGCAGCCCTGACATCGTTATAGAAAAATGCCATCAGTCTGTTAATCTTGGCCTAAAATTTTTATTAGGTCTAATATTGATAGTTATTTTTGAAGTCTTAGAATGTAACCTGAAGCGCACATCCCGAGATACGTCCTTGCATTTCCGGCTACCCCTCCCAAGTTTGCACAAATCAAACAAACTAGAGCGACAAATGTGTTTGCACCTTAAATAACTGACCTCGGCACAGAGCAGGACCCAGGAGGGGAAAAAGTCCAGCATTTTATGTTTCTGTCGGCAGGCGCCGCGTGTAAAACACCGGGACGTGACCGAAAGGTAATTAACACACGCAATGCACCTGCACAGGTATAAACACCGGCAGCAACATCCGCCAACTACGTAGGTTACGTCGTGGCTCTACGAAGACCCAGCGCTGAAGTCTGAATCAGGGGTAAGCTGGAGGAGGAGGCTGGGGGAGAGGGAGGCTGAGGCTGCAGCCCCGGATAAGCAGAAGAAAATGGATGGATGTTTGTATTGTTATGTTTTATCATTTTAGGTTTTAACTTTTATAGATATGAGTATCATGAATTTCAAATGCCTTGGTTTACACAGTTTTTGACATTGTTCATTAAACAGGCCTAAAATTTAACTTGATATCCGAGTATTTCGTAGTTTTAGACCTGTCGGTTAGTTTCTTTTTTCCTGTTTAGCCGACTAAGAAATTAGTCGCCAGGAACATCCGCACAGTGGTTTTCATGTTGCACTCAGACCTGCTGTACAGTTAAATGGACAACTGACCACTGAGTAAGCACTACTGACTCAGTTACTGTTGCCAAAGTTTTCAGCTTCCTAGCATAGGGGTCCATTCTAGACTTACAAAATATCATTCGGTCACCACTCATGAGTTTGAAAATAATCGACAAACTACTACTATGAAATATTCTCATTGAATACTTTGTTCTGTACAAAGTTGAATGTGCTGACAACAAAATCACACAAAAATCATCAATGGAAATCAAATTTATTAACCAATGGAGGCCTGGATTTGGAGTCACACACAAAATTAAAGGTTAAAAACACACTACAGGCTGATCCAACTTTGATGTAATGTCCTTAAAACAAGTCAAAATGAGGCTCAGTATTGTGTGTGGCCTCCACGTGCCTGTATGACCTCCCTACAACGCCTGGGCATGCTCCTGATGAGGTGGCAGATGGTCTCCTGAGGGATCTCCTCCCAGAACTGGACTCAAGCATCCACCAACTCCTGGACAGTCTGTGGTGCAACGTGACGTTGGTGGATGGAGCGAGACATGATGTCCCAGATGTGCTCAATCGGATTCAGGTCTGGGGAACAGGCGGGCCAGTTCATAGCTTCAATGCCTTCATCT
Organism: Pterophyllum scalare; assembly: GCA_024447675.2. NCBI lineage: Eukaryota > Metazoa > Chordata > Actinopteri > Cichliformes > Cichlidae > Pterophyllum > Pterophyllum scalare. The sequence goes on from JAMQGT020005503.1 coordinate 42,751, forward strand.
TGCAGGAACTGCTGACACACTCCAGCCACATGAGGTCTAGCATTGTCCTGCATTAGGAGGAACCCAGGGCCAACCGCACCAGCATATGGTCTCACAAGGGGTCTGAGGATCTCATCTCGGTACCTAATGGCAGTCATGCTACCTCTGGCGAGCACATGGAGGGCTGTGCGGCCCTCCAAAGAAATGCCACCCCACACCATTACTGACCCACTGCCAAACCGGTCATGCTGAAGGATGTTGCAGGCAGCAGATCGCTCTCCACGGCGTCTCCAGACTCTGTCACGTCTGCCACATGTGCTCAGTGTGAACCTGCTTTCATCTGTGAAGAGCACAGGGCACCAGTGGCGAATTTGCCAATCCTGGTGTTCTCTGGCAAATGCCAAGCGTCCTGCACGGTGTTGGGCTGTGAGCACAACCCCCATCTGTGGACGTCGGGCCCTCATACCATCCTCATGGAGTCGGTTTCTAACCGTTTGTGCAGACACATGCACATTTGTGGCCTGCTGGAGGTCATTTTGCAGGGCTCTGGCAGTGCTCCTCCTGTTCCTCCTTGCACAAAGGTGGAGGTAGCGGTCCTGCTGCTGGGTTGTTGCCCTCCTACGGCCTCCTCCACGTCTCCTGGTGTTCTGGCCTGTCTCCTGGTAGCGCCTTCAGCCTCTGGACACTACGCTGACAGACACAGCAAACCTTCTTGCCACAGCTCGCATTGATGTGCCATCCTGGATGAGCTGCACTACCTGAGCCACTTGTGTGGGTTGTAGAGTCCGTCTCATGCTACCACGAGTGTGAAAGCACCACCAACATTCAAAAGTGACCAAAACATCATCCAGAAAGCATAGGTACTGAGAAGTGGTCTGTGGTCCCCACCTGCAGAACCACTCCTTTATTGAGTGTGTCTTGCTAATTGCCAATAATTTCCACCTGTTGTCTATTCCATTTGCACAACAGCATGTGACATTGATTGTCAATCAGTGTTGCTTCCTAAGTGGACAGTTTGATTTCACAGAAGTTTGATTTACTTGGAGTTATATTGTGTTGTTTAAGTGTTCCCTTTATTTCTTTGAGCAGTGTAGATTCACTGTTTTCTTTGTTATTTTTAAAACATACTTTAAGAGGTTTGCAGTTAAGTAAAAAAACAGTGCAAAGTGCAGAACTTTGTTATTTGCTCTGTTGAAACCTGTTTTAATATAACTGAGTATATATTTTTTAATGTATGTGTGTTCTGTTTAGCTATTTAATGAAATAACAGATGAAAGGCAGATGTGAAGTCAGAGGTCAAATGTGAGGTGACATTTGGATGCAAACTATAATGTGATATTTAGAATCCCCATGTACCAGCATCATTTGCTAAATGTTGCCAATACAAGCAAGGGCAGCAGAATTTAAGCAAAGCTTTAAAAGTAAAAGACATTTTATAAAAGTTTGACCTTATCTGACCTTGAAGATGAGGTCAGGGGTACACAGTACTGGGTTAGAATCTCCGTATAGCCTTCCCCATATGCCTATATGCTGTCAATGCAAGCAATGGAGTAACATAGATTTAAATAGCTCTATATAGCATTATTATCACTTTGACTTTCAGATCAAGCTAATGGCCTTGAACAAGAGGTCAAAGGTCAAATGTGAGATCTAGTACTTTCTATATTGTCACCTTCCAAGATAATGCCCTAAGTATGTGTGTGTGAGTGTGTGAGTGAGTGAGTGTGTGTGTGAATGTATATGTGTGTATATATATATATATATATATATATATATATATATATATATATTTTTTTTTTTGGCCTAAATCATCATACTCTTAATATTTGGTTCAGTTTTTTGTGTTTTCTGAAAAAACCTGAAAAATTGACTCATCACCTTCCTAAAATAATGCCCTGACAATACACACCAAGAATCATAGTTTCTAAGCTATAAGACTTTTTGTCAGTTTTCAACCAATAGATCACTAAGTTGACCTTGAAGACCTCGGTGGATGTAAGGCAAATTTTAATTGGATTGTTAATGCAACCCCAGTCTACACCCCTACAAAGTTTTAGCAGAATTCATTCAAAACTTTTTCAGTTATAATTATTTACAGACATAATCACATGCACTCATGCACGCAGACGCTACTGGAATCATAACCTCACTGGCAGAGGTAAAAACTCTTATTGGCTACATTACATTTGTAAGCTGTTTGATTACTTTAAGTTTCACATTTCAGTGTTTCAGTAATAAAACTTTAGGAGACAATTCTTAGCATATAAATTCAGGTAATGTACCTTGTTTTTTTGGAGGGGGGTGGTTCGTCTAATCCAACAGAGCTGGGCAGGGAGAGGCAGACAACCGAACAATGAAGCCTACGGAAACAGAAAAAGAGGGAGACACTTTATTTCTTTTCATTTCATTGTTTTTCAACTGCCTTTGCTTACTGTTATTCTGACAAACATCCCTTACCCTGGCAAGCTCCCTCTTTTGCTCCCTTCCCCTGCTTGTCATATGTGGTTTCAGAGTGCCAACCAAGCTTTGCGCCTCCAAGGGAGCTTCAGGCAAGTGTCACTTTAAGTTACACTCGGCACGTAAAAGCCAGACGCCAAGCTAACGGTCACAGATCTGTTCAGAATCAGGTCAAATGTCAGCGTCTCTATCCCACCCTCCTGGTGATTGTTACATTTGGAGAGCAGAAGCTGGTGATTTGAAAAGGAAGAAAAAAAATTGCACAATCAGTGTGCTAACCTCTAGCCCACCAGCCACATTGTTTCTTTGCGATTGGAGAGCAAGCCATAGAGAAGGGGGAGAGGAGGTACGCATCGCTTGAAAAGTCATGCTGCATATAGGAGCCATGACTGTCAGCTTTATATACAGAGGAGTGATTGCTGGGGACAGATGCATTTATGACATTTGACATCATTTCTATTAACAGGGATCTGTAAGAACTCAGACACAAATAACAGCTGCATTTATATCAGAAACACTTGGAAAAATGCAAATGTTAACGCCTTTGAATAAAGTAAAAAACATGCTGCTAAAGGGAGGAAAAAAGCAAGCATTTGACTCAGAGACAGTGACCCTGTGCTCTGCCACTATGCTGTGTTACACGAAAGAAAAACAGACCTGCAAAACCAGCATTAAGCTGACATCAGGGGCAGGCTGTTTGCCGAGCACTGCTGCTGCTACCTGAGTACTTCAGCTACATCTAGTGGCAAAGTTCCTGCCCGTGCATTCAGCAGCACAAGACAGAAGAATAAAGTTGTATAACACCAGTCTGACATAAGCAGACACAAAAAAAATCATTTGAAATGCCTTATACATTAGTTGGATAAATGGTCCTCCACCATCCCCCAGTCTTCCAAACCCACCTCTTTTTTTTTCTTTTTTCTGAGAAAATCGGTGGACGGGGGGGGGGGATGAACAGTTTTTAGAGATTGAAAATTATCCGTGGAGTGAACGTGCCATTTGTCACTATTCCAGACCCCGTCTGTATGTTACACTGCACTTAAACCTAAAGCAGAAATATTTAACATGCTTTTCATATGTTTCCCATAACTTTCACAAATGTTTTAATCCAATAACTAATTAAATGATAATGAAATCTAATGATACTAATATTCATATTTAAAATGGTGGGTTATAATCAACCTGTTCTCCCCACAAATATCATTTTACAGCACATTACTAGTCAGACACCTGAAACACATACTCGTGTGTGTGTGTGTGTGTGTAGCAAAGAAATAACCTATGAGAATGAAAAAGTAAATGTATTTCAACTATAAGAGATTTTGGATTTGTCAAAGCTTTGGACCCACAGGCAGCAAAAATACATTGTGTCTAATATAAAGCTTATAGAACACTTTTCATCCCCTATAGACTGTGTTTGCAAAAGGCTGCGGCAGACTGCGCAGTGATCTAATGGTAATCTAATGGAAATCGTAGTAATCTAATGGAATACATTTTGCTCTGCGGGAAAGATGAAAGAAACACATGAAAAGCCGTGATGATTCAGAGCTGCTAGTAAAAGGCACTCAGCACACATACCTCAGCAAGAGTATAAATCAGTGGCACCATCAGCCAAGGTATCAGAAACTGTCCTGACCGACTACAGATGGGGGGCATGAAGGTGGTGGAGGACTGTAAGTGACAGACTGAGCGAATGAAGCAAATCCTTGAGATCTTCACTGTGTCTGTAAGTGCAATCAATGTGTATGTAGCAGAGGGTAAAATTCATTTTGCGGTTCTGAGCGATAAAGCATGTGTGGCAGGTGCAGGTCAGCCGTAGCTCAGGTGTTACTCTCTCTTCACATTAAGTCACGACAGATGTTTGTCAACATCAGTCAGATTCTCACATAAGGAGATACTGATCTCAGATTTATTATTCACATAGTACTTTGCACATATTTGTTGTTTTTCCTCTTATTTAATGTCCCGGGTGGCATCACACAAGACTTGGGGTGCGCACACAGGCCGACACAGAGAGGCAGACGGCTGATAATCGCACATCCACATGTAAAATATAGAATCATCAATTAGCCAAACATGCATGCCTTCAGACTACAGGGGAAAAAAATGGAGTACCTGGAAGGCACAAGGAGAACATTCAAACTCAAATTTATAAGAATTATCATAAATGCATCTCCTGGGGCCCATAAATCGTAAGATAAGTTTCAGTCAGCTGATGATTTTGATGTCCCTGGTGTACATCATCTGTTTGATTTGCAGAGACGGTGAATATATTTTGGCAAGACTGCACAAATATCAGAGTTACCAACAAGTCAGACTAAGGACATCAATACCAAAGTTTTATTCTTTGGAGCCATGATCTGGAACTATGGACTCTTTAACGTCACCCTTCTTGCTTGCTGAGTCTTATTGCAAAATGAAAATTCTTAGTGTGTCCTTTTAAGGATTTTCCACAGAAGCAGGAAGAGAAATTGTTAACAATGCACAGCTGGTAGCAGGAGACGGCACTGATTTCATACAAACACCGTGACGAGGGCACTTTTACGTACTAGATTAAGTTTTTCTGCATTTTCCTAAATATGATGAGAATGTATCATTCAGTTTAATTAGCTTGAGCAATACTGATGAAGAGGAAAATTCTCCAGGAGAATGAAAGGCTCACTTTTTCCAGAATACTCAGTTACTTTACAGGACAGTAAAATACTCAGACCCACCCACATGGTCTCCAACAGGCCCACGCCTTCATAAGCAAATATAGATGAATCAATAAAACATGATCATACTGTAAATGTCTATATAAGACAATCAGATCAAAGAGAACTGCAGACTGATAAGGCAGAAAGTACATATAGCATCACATTAGGCGCCTATGCATAATTCCTTTGGCAGGACTGTGTGAAACTCAGTGGCCCACCTTGCTTTGACAGGAGGTCTCTCATCTCTGCAGTAGAGGTTTTTGGATTTCAACAAAAATCTGTCTTTATGAATCTTTGCCAAAAATCCTGAGTGGACTTTATTGCAATGAAGTGCAGTTTGGCACAGGATGAGAGCAGCTAGCATGCTGGAGTAGATTCATCACAACTTTCACTAAGTTCATGTAAGGGCCTGTCTCACCCCTATATTTATTACCCCTTTCAAATCTACGGCCTGTGAACACTACTGTCAGCTGACCCGGAAACGAGAACCATCCAACTGCCGCCAGTTTGATCAACATATCTGGTTTAAAATGTGGTATTTTCTCTGTTTATTAATCACAGACGCAAACGAAGAACTGAAAGAGTATTAGTTAAAATTATATTTTTGCCAAGGAGCATTTAAACCCTATTCACTCCCCATACTGTCTCACTAAATGGCATGCATCGGTTTCATAGTTTGCAGTGTTTTTGGCCGGTGAACTCTCAGAGCGCTGTACTCTGACTCATCAGCAACAGTTTATGAATTTTGATGCATTCGGCCAGAGAGCGCTTTATTTTCTTTGATTAACTGGAAGTGTTAAAAATGACTGGCTATTTTCCAAAATACAAAAAAGGAAAATTTGCATAAATGTGGAAAGTGGGCATAATTCTGTGCAGCACAAATAAGGTCTGCTTATTCCTAATTATCTTGTGACCCCCACATGTTTATCTTGCAAGTCCTTGTTGGCCTATTGAAGCTGTTTACACCTTTAAATTAAGATTTATTTTCTAATCCTTTAAATGTTCTTTTAATTTTGTCGTTGTTGTCGTCGCTGTGTACTCCTGTACTGTGTGGCGTCTGAAGACAGATTTGAGTCTTGTCTCTGTGATCACTGAAGCCTGAGTTTGAAGCCAGACTGTTTTCCCTTCCTGCCCATCTCTTCTGGGGGTGGCTTAGACCTCAAAAGGCAGAACAAACCTAAACCCCAATGACAAAAAAAAACAGCTGTCAAAAAAATTGCTTAGATACGTGCATTTCATATTACATATCATGCCCTTGAAGATTAAAAAAAAAAAATTGTAATCTGATTAGGAATCAGGCTCTCTGCTGTGTGGGGCTTCTAAAACATTAAGTAGGTCATGAGCTGCTCCCCTTCCCAGTGGCAGATTGTTTCTGCAGGCACTGGACCAACTGGCCAGGAGGACACTGTTTAATTTTTCACCATATTGCAATATTGTATGGTATTAAAATGCATAGAAAGAGGGAAGTCATTAATAAAGCATAGTGCAGTTAGTCATACTCACAGAGCTGAGCCATACTCCCGAACACAAACGCGCACACACAAGAATACACAACCTTTATTTGACTAGCGTTTAAAGCAAATGTATGTTGATATATCTGGAATTTAAGTGTTGCAACACTAAATTATTAAGCATTAAAGTATACAATTTTAATTTGCAATCATACATTTTAAGTCAAACATTTGAACGACTTAGTAAAAATATTGGAAATTGTTCTTTGCTGCTGAGAGAAAAACTCTTTCAAAGTATACTTTGTTCATTCTGTTGGCCCACAGTGTTCAATAACAGAAAGGGTGAAAGAATAAATGGCTTCAAACAGGATTTTTGTTTTTCAAGAAGTTCCACGGGGTTATTTTAGAAGACTTTAATTTATGCGAAGAGCGTATTTGCTCCCCTGAGGGGGGCAGTGACATAGTGCTATAAGTCACATAAGACACTAACAATGGCCACAGGGCATTGGTCAGCTCTGTTTTTAGATGACTGTTGAATCATTTGAAAAAAGATGTCACTTGTTGGCTATTAAGTGCTTTGGCATGTCCAGCCTCAGGCAGTGGCTAACCAAGATAAATAGCCTTCTTGCAATGTTAGCTGAATTCTTTCCTGACTACAAAACTAAGCGTGACATTGGCTGCTGCACAGTGTTGTTTTAGCATAGCTTAAGATTTTTGGTGTCAAAAGAAGTGGTTGACGAAAACATTAATATTTCATTACTGCTCATGAAGACACTGTCAACAGAGCCCTCTGACATTTGTATATCACATTATGTGGCTTAGGCATTGCAGACATCAGCACAGATAATGGGATCTCTCATCATTGGGAGGTTTTCTGTGGGAACAGCTGTTACAATAAAACTATGGCAAACCTCAAGTTCTATATATGTAGTGATTTAAAAAGAGAAGCACCGTGGGAGTTAAAGCCTTGATTCTATTGGTGCGACCCCCAACTACAATGATGCAGGAACCAGTCCAGAATAAACGGGAGAAGAGGTTAGTCTCAGAGAAAACAACAAGGCTTTATTGTTTAAAACTATTTTAAAAACATAAACCAAGTCTGGCACCGACTCTAACAACTTATAGTTTCTTGCAGTGGTGTACCAACCCAGGCAAATAGCAAGCACCTGAGAGCAATGACTCAATCTTCCCAACAGGAGGCGTAATAAGAAAGATGCTAAAAAACCAGTCCACTGCAAATACAAACCCACAGGGACACTGCATGCATTATGTGTCTTGTTAAAAATAACTGGCACTCTACAACCACTATTACACACAGCTAGCTAGCATATACACACCTGTAAGCGATCAGCTTCTTAATAGTTAACCGCCTCCACTCAGGGATTGCACATTGCCCGATGGTACTGTACCACCACCGTATACATCACACAAACTCATAAAATACCAGGATAAAACCAGCTAAGACCCAACTAGAGAGGAGCGGCAAAAAAATGGCAGGAGGGAACAAAACAAAAAAAATAAATAAAGTAACACGCAAGACAAAATAAGAAAAAGGAAAAGGGGACAGTGACATGGTGCCTGGGTCCAGTGCTCTGCAAAACATACACTTTCATTACATGTCAGTGCATGAGTTTAAGGTCATTTAGTTCTTTGAACATTACGCAGAAATGTTGTACCTTACATGACATAAGGTTGCCGCCCCAGACACTGTTTTTGCACTACACTAGCTTGTTATTGTGGACAGCATATCCCCATGGTATACGAGCGACACCCAAATCTTCCACCTCTTATTTTTCACACTGCTAACAGAGAAAAAGAAGTATGAGCAATACTCATGCTATCAACCAGAGCAATTTAAGTTTCCAACTGCCATACTGCTTACCACAGTGTTGCAGCATACTGCCACTACTCATCTGTCAGCACTTCCGGGTCAGCACAGAGAGGAAAGGTCAGCAGTCACTACTACCTCCCCTTTTATACTTTCCCTGCTATCCCCTGGGTCCTAAAACCCTTCCTGTTAC
>JAMQGT020005504.1:0-81716 GCA_024447675.2 Pterophyllum scalare
TTCCTTGGTCTTCATGATGCTCTCTGCACTTGGAACAGAACCCTGAGACTATCAAAGAGCAGGTGCGTTTATACCGAGACTTTTATTTGTTAAAAAAGTTTGACACATCCAATAAATTTCATTCCACTTCATGATTGTGTCCCACTTGTTGTTGATTCTTCACAAAAAATTCTAATTTTATATCTTTATGTTTGAAGCCTGAAATGTGGCAAAAGGTTGAAAAGTTCAAGGGGGCCGAATACTTTCGCAAGGCACTGTACACATCTAAATCTTTTGAGTGCAGTGGCTGTGACAGTAAATATAAATCTGGAGTATACTGAAGTATTTATATATGTTTTGTATATGAAGTCATTATATATATGTACAATGTATATGGACAGTCTTTTTTATGTATAATTGTATGTACAATGTATATGGACAATTTTTATGTACAATTGTATGCATACATACTAAATGAATACTGAATAAACAAAGGACACTGGTGAACCACAGTGTCACCTATTAAGGGAGGAGTTATAAAGTTTGATGGCCACAGGTAGGAATGACCTCCTGTGGCGCTACGTGGTGCATTTTGGTGGGATAAGTCTTGCACTGAACGTGCTCCTGTGTCCCATCACTGTGTTGTAGAGTGGGTGGGAGCCATTGTCCATAATGGCCTGCAGCTTATGGCCATTTTTTCTCTCCCTCACGATGAAGTTAGAAACTCCTTGTTCTGTTCTGTTGTGTCTTAGTTCAGTGGACCAATGTTGCCTATGTTTCACATTGTCTTGAAGCTCATAGGTTGAGAGAAGACAATATTTCCACACCTATTTCATTTCTAGATAACTAAATAGAACATGATGGATGTCTCCCCTGTGAAGCAGATTCATAGCTTTAGCTGAGGGAGCATGACTAGAGCAATGGCCATATCGTGTTGCATTTGAGTAATTGCTCTGTGCTCCTTTATGGGCCATGCCTTCTTTATACTAATGGAATTGGATTCTCACATAAGTTTTAATATACTGTAATACTATTGGAGCATGACAAATTAGTTGAAAACATACATAATATTTGACATTTCTCTACATTTTAAAGCCACTGTTCTATAGTGTAATACATTTATAAAATACAACAGCAATTAAACATAATCAATACTAAACAATACTGAAACCTTGACTACGGTGTATTATAGATATAGAGAGATTAAAAATAAGGCTGCTGGGTTTTTTTTTCAGGCTGCTGCATTTTCATAGTCATTTAAATTCTCAGCACTCTAGTTATCTCTGAATTGATCTTATGTTATTTACCCCAGACTATCACGTCACACTATAAAGCAGTTGGTTGTATAAAAATGCAAAAGAAAAATAACACAAAAAGGGGAAAGAGAAAGAAAGAGTGAGTGTGAGAATAAGTTCAGATGGTTGATAGAGCAGGAATGAAAAAGCAAGCTCATTCCGCGTTTCAAAGAAAACCTCCAGTTCAACTCGAACTACTTTCTCTGCTGCCTGCAAGGTGACTTACAACCAAAATAAAACTATTCTTTCTTGAGATTGAGCCACACTGAACCAAAGACATCCCAGAAGACAATGTGCTAGATTCTGCTTCTTGTAAAACTGCATTGAGGCCAGGCTATTTTTGAAACACAAACCTCAGGCTACAGACCAGTTTCTGTGCTTAATTTTGATTCTAATTTAGTGAGTATGCTATTTGTCAAGCCATGATGGATGTGCTTCACCTTCTTGATGGATATAAACTATGACTTGAGTAACTGGTGCAAATTGCCATTGCACCTATGGAAGTCTGATCCATATCTCTAGACCTGACAGTGCATCAGTTGATTGTCCTTGAACCCCATTTGAACATTGCAGATGACATTTTGAGCATGGGTTCATATTAAGTCTGCTCCTTTGTCTCATAGACACAATCACATATAAACATGAGCGCAGCACAGTCATTATAGCTCACTTATTCTACAAACTGTAAATATACTGCAAAGACAGCACATCTACCTTATAGTGAACATGACCTATTCTTAAGGGGTGTTAAATGGATGAGCAACTAACCAAGGTAAGATATATCCTACATGCCCCTGCACCTTATTTGTAGCCACTTCTCTTTACTATTAGATTTATTCCTGTCAGAAGGGCAGGAATATCTATTGCAGTTTGCTGAAGGTCCAGTGTGGCAGCACTGGTGTCTATAGATCACAGAATATCACATACCTGGCTGACATTTCACTCTGTCTGTGAGTGGCTGTCCTGATAGGGAATGAGACCCTGCTGTATCATCCATCATGCTTCCTTCATTCCCAAATATGCGTTCTTCATCAAGGCCAGGGAGAGGATGAAAGCTGTAAAACATAGTGCCCACCTCCTCCTCCTCTGCGGTCATCCTCTTAGTCCCACTGTCACTCCTTTTTATTACCTCTAATGAGCCAACAGTTAGCTGGCTCATTAATAAATGCTGGCTGTAATTAGAGATTTGTTGAGAGCCTTTTCCCCCTATCTTTTAAACCCGTTCACATTTTCTATGTCAGCTATGACCTCAGGAAGATACACAGGAACAGACGGGATAGTACAAATGATATGAAGCAAGTAATAAGTAGTAAGTGGCTAACTAACCTGTTAGTGTTGTATTAGCCCACTTTAGAATAATTTTATAATGCCACAAAAAAAATTCTATGTTTATTTTACTTGTGAAGAATACAAGGTGAACAGGGAAACAGTTAGGACATCACTTGTTTTAAAAGGGTAGTTTGGATTTCCTACTTTGTAATATGTAGTTTAAAGAAATTAGGGATTCTCTTCATTCAGCTGAATGTCTTTTATTCAAATTTAGTAACCAAACTCTGCACATCGGGAACAAAAAATGGAGTCAAAGTCCTGTAATCAAACCTCAGCATTTGGGCATTGAATTTTTTTCTAAAGGCTTGTTTCCAAAAAAAAAGTTGAGCCTTTGTGCAACTGAAAATAGTACAAAAACAACTTAAAATGCTGAAACTCAGAAAATGTATGTGTATATGTAATTTGAATTTGATGCAGGCAACAGGTTATTAAAAAGTTGGGATGGGTCTATAAAAGTCTGCAAGGGCAAATAATTTAACACAATAAGAATAATGTGAGTGGTAAAAGGGGAGGGATTACAATAGTTTGGGAAAGTGCCGTAATCCTGGATGTGATACCGTGAAGGAGTTTCTGTGGCCTCAATATGGAACTGCCAGCTGTTGAATGTGTACATTATGCTTGCAGAGGGAACTTTGTCTGTCATTGCTGTTTTAATTAATTTGAATCAATGCACTCACTGGATTCCTCCATCAGCTGACACAGAGATAATCCAAATGACTGAACTATGGTAAATAGTTATTGATAATAAATGGATAACCTGGACCACCCTCTGCACTATGTTCCTGGAGAGTCAGTGGGACACTTTGTCTAACATCTGTTTCAGCTCTGCTTTACTTCCAAAACATCCCAAAAGTATCTTACCTTATGATATTTCTCAATATAGAAGCTGATGTTTTCACCATCTACAGCCCATAATATATTTATAATTATAAAGTATTCAGTTTCTATTGTGGAAATCACTTCCCAGGAACATTTTAAAAAATCACAGTGAACACAGTTCATTGCTGGATCCATAAATGAAATGGAGTGAAGTAAAGTAAAATGGGAAACTGGCCTGTGGTCCAACAAATTAAAAAATTTAAATTGTTTTAGAAATTGTTTTAGAAACTTTTTAATTGAAGTGATTAAAAAGCAGAAAAGTGTAAAATGCATTGTTATATATATATATTTACTTGCATTCCTAAACAGAAAAAAAATTTGAACAAGTTTTTGACAGATTTCTAAAAATTCTAAAATAATTGTGTTTCCTTGTTTTTACGACTAGTGGTCTGATAAATTTAACACTTTAAATTTATTTTTGAATATTTTCTTGATTTGACTTTAATTTATTTTCAAAATTATATTGTATTAGTGGTTTTTTTTTGGTGGTTTGTCTTGCCATTTGAATCACTCTAAGCTTCATGTTTATATGGAAAATGATACATAAATATATTTGTACCGAGTTGAACTGATTGTAGAAGAGCCTTAAAGAGACACAAACACACTGGTGGCACGTATTGTGCCCTTCTAGTGCTATCCTGTAGACTTTTTTTTTTGCAGAAATACTAACTTTCCAGTTTGTGGTCATTGTTCAGGACTCTGGTCCTGCTAAAAAATTGTTTACATAGTTTAGCAAGCCTTGAATTCAAGGTATTGGGCCTTGAATTCAAAGTTTTTTTAACCTGCAGGTATTTTTTTCACTATGAAATTGAAGTTTGAGTGTAAGTAGTACCAAATAAAATTCCTCTATTAAAACGATGTTGTTCATGTTCAAGTCTCTGTGCCAGTTATCAGTATTGCTAATAATAATAACATTGCCTGGGTTGGGTTTGTAAACTCAAAGCAGACACTGACAGACTTACTGATAGATACTGACAGACATATTGCTCACTATAAAGTTAGAATACATCAATGACAATAAATGTCAGGCATAAACTTAAGTAGTAAAAACAAGACTACGAGATGTGTTTTAAGATGTGTGCGTGTGTGTGTGTGTGTGTCTATACCTTGACATAATACTTAGTTGTAAAAGTACAGCACATCAACATCAGGGTGTGTTAAGGGTCTATGTATGTGTGTATGCAATATGTGAGTTTGTATTTAGTAGTTAGGTATTCATCTGGAATTACAAACTGAAGCATCACTGTAATCCATTCATGTTTCAGCCCTCTGGATGAAGCTGACCTAAGCTTACCTACAGTACAAGAAGGTTTAATATCAGGTCATCAGTTGAATGTGAGGGAAAATGAGTCATGAGTTATATGTAAAATCTCAACATTATTCATAATGCCATTTTTCTGCTGAACTGAAAATGGAAGATAATTATGTTGGTCACACATGTCATAGATGAACGGGTTATTACGTATTATTGTGGTTCAGTGGAGGCAGATGATTAATGGCCTTCTCTTTCGTCAATTTCATTTAGTAATAAGTGTGTCAATGAGAGGCATGGCACTGAAATCCATTAGAATAAAAAGACACAATTTATTTGGGCTGATTCGCTTGTAGCTAATCCATCAACACAGTGAAAATAGGTCAGTGATTGAAACCCATGGATTGTGCCTGAAAGAGAGCGGATGCATTAGGTCCAGTCCAGACACAATCAGAAACACAGGGCTCTTCACATGCGGCGTGAAGTTATAGCAACTCTCCTTAATGTCACTTACTGTAAGCATGATTTCATGAAAGCAAAAGTGGCCACCCAGTGTAAGGGCCTGTGCATGCCCTCGCATTTGCTTGCCTACTCATAAAGTAAATGGGGTGGATATGTTGTCGGCAACGGGCCATAAGATTCTGGGATGCTTGCTTGATATATATTGTAGCAGACTGCACGCTTGCCTGGCTTGGCTTGCCCACAACTTTAGATTCATCTACCAACCCTACAATCACCTCATTTAAATGCAGCAGCTCCTGGTTCAATGCCTGCTAAAAGCCTGCCATAAAACTGATTTTGAACATTGAACTGTTCTTGCTGCCCTTATCTTTTCTGTGTGTTATTTTACCATTTTCCTTTTCAGAGACAAAGGATATATTTAACACAGTCCCCATTGTTGTTTATTTGTTTGTCTCTTATTTCAGTTATTTTTGTTATCTTAGTGTTCTTTCTCTGAGCCCAGCTATTTCTTTCTTACTCTTTTATCCTCCTGTCCTCTCTGCTCCAGCTCTGTCTGTCAATATGTGTTTAGTACTGTTATTTAATGCTGTTGCTGTTGCTAATGCTTTTTTAGTTGCTTGTGTTTTTGCTGTTGCTGTTTTTTTGTTTTTTACTTTTTATGTGGTGAGCTTTCTAACCCCAGTTCATTCTGTTATGGCACACCGCAGTCCAGGATGACGCTGCCCCAGGTACCCAGGAGTACATTATGTTACGGCAGGATTCCATCCACTCTGCGGATATAAGGAGTAAAGGGTCCCCCTTTCGTGCTAAGTGTCACGAAATCTTCTGCTGCCCACTGAAGCAAGTCGTCCACAAAGAGAGCACAGAACCCGAAGGTTTGTTTGCAACCCTCCTTGTTTTGATTTGCTGATGCTCCTCACTTCCTTTGCCCACTTTCATCTTGCCCCTCGCCCCACCTTCCCAATATTCTGCCAGAACTGATAGCTGTCTGTCCCTCCAAACTAAGTTCTTTTCCATTTCTGTCCCATTTTTAGAGAGCATCTGGTGTGCTTCTGCATGTGTGTGTGCACAAATGCGTGCGTGTGTGCAAGTGTGAGTGTTGGGCATATTAGACGACCCAGTGCTTAGGGGATATTTGCTTGCAGAGAACTTGTAGGACGGTGTCTCTCTCTGGGCCTCGTCCAGTTCGGTGTGTGTTTGTGTGAGTGTATGTGTGTCTGTCTGCATACCCGTTATGTTGGACTGAGGAGCATAGCATCTGTAGCTCCTGCCCACCCCTCCCTACCCCAAACCATTAACTCGGTCATTGCCACCCTGAGGCGCATGCACAGACCAAAACAAAGTGCAAAAAGAAAAGGGGTTATAGATGGAGGCAGCTGCTGCCCTAATGAGTTCAATGACTAGACAATTTCAGTATGTGCTTCTACTTCAACTGGCCTAATAAAAAAGAAAAAAAAAGGTTGTGAAGATTATGTTTCATATTCATGACTAAAGCGTGATCTAGTCATCCAAAGACTGCAAGTCAGCAAACCCCTCCTCCCTCTCCTTCTTCCCCATGTTTCCTATGCTTCAAGCCTGTGGCTCTGTGGTCTTGGTTGCTGCAACCTACCTAGCCATTGCTTCCTTCCTTCCTGTGCTCCGTACCTAACATTATTTTCTTTTGCATTTTCTCCCATGTTTCATTTTCCTGCTTCAATACTTGCTGTATGCAGCTGAGAATAATATACCTGCATACAGTAAATGCAAGTAGGCTTTTTTAGGATAAGAAAATGTATTTTAAAAAAAAACAAAAAACTTTGTGCTACAAGCATGTTACTGTGTCTTGCTCTGTCTGGCATTCAGGCACTTTGACTACCTCATTTATCATTTAACCTTCTGTAGAGTGTTAAGATTGTAGAAATCGCTTTCCTTTGCAGACTTCGTGATGGGTAAGAGATGAACTCTCACACACATTATGTTTTCTACAATGTGCTGGTCTGTATTCTGCTGTATTTAAATGTCATGTTTGGCACAGAGTTTCTGGATCTGTCATTTAGATGTTAGATTCAACTTATTGTCAACTCTCCGGCTGCAAGGCGAGCGCCTACCCACTGCGCCACTGCCAACTGTTAGCTGACCTGTTGATAGCGTTCTGTTTCCCCACTGAAGGGCTCAAGCGCATGCACCTTGTGAGGAAAGAGAGTGAGGGTGAGAGAGAGAGATTAAGTAGTGGTATACTAACTGAGGTCTGGCTGGAGAATTACAGATGTATTATTCAGTTTGTCTGCAGCTCCAGTTGGACGTGACTGAATTTACAAAGGAAGGAGGGGAGACTACAACTCTTACGTAAGCTGCTGATGAGGACGTCATTTATGCTGATGCATGATGTGGATGGAAACTGTGTTTTTAAAGTATTCCATGGAACAGGCTATATAGACACACACACACACACACACACGCGCGTACAGATTATTAACAACGTGCAATTGCCACCTTATAATCTTTGCAAAAGCAAAAGCAGAAGCAAAAGAAAACCACACACATTAAACAAATACAAAAATATTTGATTTTTGTGATGGATGGCAACAAATTAGCTTTTCCATTTGTTGAAAAAGTAGTATTTGATGCAAGTTTGTGCATTCTAAGTAATCTGAGCAAGAAAGTCAGCCGTGTCACACTGTTACCATGGCAACAGCATTCCAACTGCTTTGTGTGGCTTATTAATGATTTTCATGGATTTTAGAATACTTAGCTCTGTGTCTAACACAGTTTGGAAATCACAGTGGAATGCAGTGCAGACTGTTACATTCTTCCCAGTATGGTTAAAGTACATCAGTGACAGTAAACAGCAGCTATTACACTAAGTACAAAAAACACAACTTATTTGTGCCATTGAGAAACTGGAGTAGAGCTGCTGTTGTTGAGCTGCTGACAGTGACACTTGTTCTGAGAAACTTTGACAAACTCAGTCCAGCTCTTGTGACAAATGGATTGACTACACTGAAGTGGCTGAAGTGGGGCCAACATATTGGCTTCACATGTCCACAGACATGCTTGACATCCTCAGGCTTGTGTGTCCTGCCTGCTGTTAAAGAGTTTGTTCTCTGTGTTATCAAAACTCTCCTTGGCTTAGTCTGTGCCACTATCTTTCTGTCTTTAGTCTCAAATCATTGTTTTCTGCTTCTGTTTTCTCTTTAGCTCTGTTCTGTGTCTCCACAGTAGAAACAAAAGATGGTGCCTGAGGAGTAGATCTGTGTAAATATCCATCCATAATTTAAAGTACTGCAAGACTTTGTGTTTATAGTTCCAGGCTATATAATATATACACACACAGATAACTACCCAATGTAATCTGGGAAGTATAGTGTTTAAATGATTTGTGTATTGTTTGTGTGTGAGATACTTAATAAGGAATGGGAATCTTTCCAGTTAAATTATGCAGTTTTGTCATATGATGATTCAAAAGTTGAACTGGAAGAGTTATTCTAATTACAAACATTTTCACTTCGTCAGAACCAATAAGTAGGCTTTCCTGTCCATTTCAGTCACAAGAGGAATTTCGTGTCATATTGGCTGACTTTAGACTGCAGGAGTTTTAAAATGCTAACTGATACAGAAACGTGACTGTGTTGCACAGAATAATGTCACAAATGACCATTTCACAAACTTGTCTTATCGTATACATCTCTGTCTTTTGTTCTCCTTTTCTGTCTCCCACACACCCTAGGTCTCACACACATTCATATTCAAGCATCCACAGAGAGTGCCACAGAAAGTTTGGTGTCATTCTGTACCAGTGGCAGCCATACTTTGTTTAAAAAATTGACAAGGTCACTGATTTCCATCACTTTAGGCCTTTTATTTCTATTCTTTTCAAAATAGTTTGATAACTTGAGCTAGAGGGAATGCCAGAGGAGTAAGTAGCAGCACCATTTATTTCCCACTTATGCCTGGTGGTGAATCATCACAAAGTTGCAATTACATTTCACTGGGTTAGTTTTGCTGCTGATAAAAGAGCATTCTGTTGAGGTATCTCACTGAGGCCTGCACATTACTGCAATGTTGAAGAGACCAAACATACAATCACTGGATGCACTCACTCCACAGCAGCAGCTTGTCTAATTTTCTTTCTGTCCTTTGCGGTCTATCTTTCCGCATGAAAGCAATAATTTTGAGTTGATGCATAAATAGACTATGCATGAATAAATCATGCATATGATAATGTGATTTGGTACCTGGAGAGAGCAGCCTAACAGAAAGGCATCATTGTCACATCAGCACTGCATGTTCTGCTGTGTTTACCTAACCACTATATAAGAGCATAAATGATATTTTGAATTTTATGAAAGTTCTATCATGTGCATTTAGTCTTGTCCCAATGGACAGTAAGTGTACCTGCTATACAGACTTTAACTTCTTGGTCATTTTTGTTAAATGACAATAAGAAAGTAAATAAAGTCACTGAAGAGGAGGCCTTCTACCTGTAGGACATGCCTGAAACACCTCACCTCAGAGGTGTACATCGTAGTAAGATGCCCGAACAACCTTAACTGGCTCCTTTCCATTTGGAGGAGCAGTTGCTCTACTCTAAGCTCTACTGAGCTCCTCTAATGGGCCCTAATGGGCTCCGCTTGTGCCACAAGACAACTGACATCACCACAGCCCTATCATGATTTATAATAGTGCAGAGGGCACACTAGAGTCATTATAGTATTCTCCTGAATGACAGGTGTTGCCAGTAAGACAAAACCTCTGCATCAGCATTGGTATAGGAGTAGATGAAGTCCAAGTTTATGGCATATGCCACCATTCACGAGGGCAATAGCGATGGGTATAATAGACCCTTAAGGGTGAGCCCAGCCACCTGTATGGAGCCATTATGCCCACCTGTGCTGCATGCAAATAACAATGTTCCCACAGTTCTGTACCATTTATACTAGTGCTGAGGGCATGAGTACTCACTGCAGTATTTTCCTGAATGATGGTTGGTTGGATGGTTTTGTGACTCAGATAAAACTTCCACAGCAACAATGGTATAGGAGGAGAAGAAGTCAAAACCAGAAGCAGAGAAACTGTGGACTTTTACCAGAAAGTAAGTCTGCTTTCAAAACTTGAGAAATGCACAACGGGCATAAACAACACCAAAGCGCACCTTGTGCCAGGGGATATGACATCACTTTTGCTGTGCTGCCATTCACAAGGGAGACAATGACCAGTATAATGGTCCCTTTAGGTGGAAGCTCATTTCTGCCACTTGCATCTATGATCTCAATCTTTCAGTCACTACTCACAGCTTGTGACTTTAGGTGAGGTTCAGAATGTCCCAGCAAAGTTTCAGTGCTGAATAATTATTAGCTGGTGGTCTTTGACCATCTAGTCATGGTTGAAAAATAGTTACGAAGTGAAAGTTGAACTGATGTTGCAGACGTTACTACAATGTTGGTTTGAGGTATGACTTCAGTGTCACCTAGACATTGCTGTTAAATGTTCTAGTAAGAGAAAGTTTGTGCTTAAGAATGATTTTCTCCTATCTCTAAAATAAACGCATTTCAATCTGTCTTTGCAGTACTCTGATATATATTTCTCACTTTATGAGAGACTGACACAACATTTAGTCTATGTGTAAACAAAATCGTTGTCCTATGATTCTGCTGTTGTACTGTGATCAGTTTTGAACAGGGAGATGATTTTGGGGTTTCAAACAGCCCTGATCCCGTGGTATACGGTACAACTTCAGTCTGCTTTTGGTAGAGTAGAAATTCTGACAGCAAAACACGCAACAGCAGACATTTTGATGCTGATGTCGCTTTTAAATCACATTTAAACGCTGCACAGTCTCCTTGTTCTTATTGATTTGAATGGAGTAGCAGTTCACTTCCTTTGCCAAAATGCGCACGCATACTTTGATGACATAGGCTGTTAAAGGGTCTATATCATGAATAAGTTGTTAAATAGCAGCATGTCTTCTTTCTTCAGACTTCAGTCATCCAATCCAATAAAAAACTCAAACAAGAGTCAATAGCAGAATAAGCTATTTGGCAGGTTTTTCATGGGCACAACCTACATACTCAGCTCTGCTGCTCAACCCACAAATGCACCATTTAAGAGGAAATAAACAGACTTTCCAAAGTTAAAAGACTTATTTCTAAGATGCATTGTTACAACAAAAAAATAATAAATAAGTTTCCATAAAAGCAGCACATATTTTCATGCAGATCTTTCTTTAATTTTGACAGAAATGTTAATTCAGCATTAATTTCTGGCACCTTGAAACTTAAACTAAAAGCATAACCAATCAGCAGGAGCGGGTGTTCATTGCAACATTAACAAGAAATTACTCTGGAGACCAACAGAGAAATGAAGCAAAGTCAAGTTGCCAGGCTTATTACATTCCATCATTGTCTATTTAATTAACATTTCTCTCTCCCCTGCACACCTCAGTTTCTCTCCTCATGGCAATATCCACGCAGAGTGAAATAAAAGAGCAAACGACTGGGACCATTCTGTTTAGAGATACAGTCAATTGCTTTGATATGAATGGCTATAGAGTTCAGTGCACAGTTTATGTATGCATCATGTCATTCTAGTTACCTAAAATTTGCACTGTGCATGAACTGGGAGGAGATGGGTTGTGTATGCCATGGATTGTTTGTCTCACATATTTGAATAAAGAACAAAACTCTTAAATTAACCAGAATTGTAAGAGGCTAGCCCTAAATCTAAGAGAGCATGTGATAAGTATAGGGGATTCAGCAATTGGTCTTCCTTATCACAGATTTTTACATCATTAGCATATGCAGCATGTCAGCAAAGCTGCTCCCTGTTAATTGCAGAGAATTCCAACAGAGATTAGAAGAAAGAATGGATAGGAGCAAAATGCTTTTGTGAGTAAATGCTTTATTTCAACAGTCCATATTTGTTGAATTAAACAATATATTTTGATATTGTATGCATTAAGGCTTTATTTATTTATTTCATGCCAGGTTATAAAATATACCTCTACAAGACAGCAGTAATAGTCTGTATTAATTTCTAATGTCTGTTTATCCCCCACGTCCACATTAGTAGGTCTAATGATGTCAATAGTTCCCATCACTGCCTGACTTCCTCACCCAGCTTGACACTAAAATCCCAGCTTATGTCATTAATGAACTTTGTTTTATTCACTTAAGTTCATGTTTAAGTACAGTCTGGCTCTAAATCCAATCTAAACACTAGCAATCAGTAGAGCAGTCACGTTAAAATAACTGTGACACAAGCAGTGTGTACATTTTCCCCAGAGTAAACAAGCATTAAGCTATTTAATTGGGGCAATGAGGCACGCTGCTGAGTCAGCACCACATTAATGAGAAGCGAGCAAATTGGCTTCTGACAGCTGCCAGGATGGAGTTTACAGATATACACAAATTAGTGTCACTTATTGGGGAGAAGGAGAAGACGTTCAGCGGATGTAATATATCAAATGTTTAAAAACACCGCATCCTGTTTCTAAGTAGCATAACATGACCTTATCTACAATATTTGCCCTGTGTTGAAAAAGTGCACCTATGTACAACACAAGTTCATTCTTTTCCTCCAAAATGCTTATATTAATACACTTCACACTTTAAAGAATTAACAGACCTCTGCTTCTTCAGTTTACAAAATCACACTAAACTCCCACTTTGTGGTTTGCAAATCGAGTGTGAGAGTATGGCCTACTATGCCAACGAAAGAGGGTAGGGGTTGATTTTTAAAAATATGTCTTAAATTATTTTCTTTCTTTTTTGGGTAATAGAAAATTATAAGAAAATAAGCTAGACTTCTTTGAAATCACTACAACTTCTAAAGCTTTGTTGGTATTACTATGTGCTGAGACAAAATTTAAACCTACATTTTTTTTCTCCAACTACACCAGAACCTCACACAGTACCAGTCAAAATCAATACGCTGCACACTCTACTGTATTTGGTCCTCTGCCAACACTGCAGCATGCCACTGCTAGTTATTCAACAGCTTGTTCCCCTTCCCAACTCATAACACAGACCTTCACTGGTAGAGACTGCCCATTCTTTCTTTTTTGCTCCTTTTTTCCTTGATGTTTACTCTTGAAGCTAAAACAAAAGTTACATTAACTGTATCCACTTAATTGTAAGACAAAAAGCAGCAAAGCAGTACTAAAATCATCTCCCTTTTCCTATTTACAACTACTGTATATACAGTTTAGTTGAAACTTTTGCACTGACAGTGTAAGGAAGGGGCGGGCAAACTACGGCCCGTGGGCCACACCCAGCCCATTGGTCTTTTTAATCTGGCCCGCCGAAGATTGTTACAGAATTGCCCAAATCAAATGATACCATAATTATGACTGATGTTAAGGATTCTGAGAATTGCTAAAACAAAACTAACACCAGACTTCAATGCACTGGCAAAAACAACACTTAAGTATTAACACTGTAATGCCTTTTTTATGTTTATCTTTGATATGTATGCGTCTGGTGCTGGCCTGATTCAAAAACTCTAAAATGAATAGGGACACTACATATAAGATTTAAATTTCCAGTTTATAAAATTACACTTGCTGAAAATAATCTCTCATCTTCCTCTCCTGTCCTGCTTTTCTTACATTTTTTAACGTACAGAGCTAGCAGACAGTATGTGACAAACCGCAGAAAGAGTTTGAGTATTTGGCGATATTGGTTGAGCTGTTTGAACAGTTGTATTAGAAATTGCCTTGCCACTTAAAGAAATATCACTCCGTTTATGCTCGCTCCTCTTTTGTAGCACTAGCTAGATGCTGAGTACGGCAATCCCAACTTTATTTACATTTGTACCATGAACGCGCTACAGGGATGAGAAGAAAAAGGGGATGTGTTGAGGGTGTAACCAGGCCATTGGATGCCATTATTTTCTTATTACTGGCCAAATATCTCCATGCCATCACTGGAAGAAATGCCAGACTGCAGCATGTTAAAAATTAACTAATTTGACAGTAACATGCATAAATCTACCTATTGAATCCAACTGTTTATTAACCAGATTGTTCCAGCCCACTTTAACCCCAGGTTACAATGTCTGAAGTCCTTTTCAATCACATCACGTTTGGCCAGTGTTTTGGGTTTTTGTGGTTGTGATGTTCAGTTATTGTTCAAGTCCTCAGTTTGTTTCCTAGTTTAAAGGACTTTTGTGGTTAGTTTATTTACTCTCATGATCACTGGTTCATTTTGCATTTTATTGTTTCATGTATCCTTAAGTTCCTAGTAGCTGTGTTTTCCCTTAGTATTTCTCCCTTTTTGTGTAGAGTCTCTTATATCTGTTTTCCTCAGTGTGTCTATCGCCTCGTGTTATGTCAAGTCTGCATTTGTGTCTTGGTTGGTCACTTCCTGTTTTATTTTGACAGTCCCTTGTCCTGTTCGCTTCGTGTTTAATTTTGCTTCCCCTTGTCTCATGTCTGTAATTATGTTCAGCTGTGCTCCTCATCTGCTGCCTGTTCCCTGATTGTCCCTCTGTGTACATATTGTCTTCATTTCCCCTTGTTCCTTGTTCCATCACTGTTTGCTTTCCCTGCTGTGTGCCTTTATGTCCAGGTTCATGTTTATGCCTCAAGTCCATGTTTATGTCTAGCCAAGCCAAGTTTAAGTGGTTTTTGAGTTATATGCTCTTGGCACCTGACCTGCTCTATTTACGTTCTGTGTTTTGGCTAATAAAGTTTGAAGTATAAAGTTAGCTCTCGCCTTGGGGTCCTGCATTGAGGTCCTCTGCCTGCTGGCCACAGCAGCAACACTAACAACATTATTTCTACAGGCTTAAGAAAATAAGCATTAATATAGGTGGCTAAAAGGTCTAGTATCAATATTTACAAAGTATTGAATGAGCTCAAATTTAAATTAGATTTATCAAAAATGATGAGTTGTTTCACACTGATGATTGTCAAAAAGCGCTTTAGACCTCCTGATCTAATTTGTAGAAACACTAGAACTGTCTTAGCACTGCAATAGCTGAGACTGAAAGAACAATAGGCAAGTTTGGCTGTGACAAGTAGAGACAGCTGGAAGGTCATCTTGGGAGCTGGCAGGGTTATGTAAAACCCTTGAGTGTTTACTCTCAGGGGTACCAAGTAATATGCCAGCTTGCCATCCAAGGCTAATGTTGGGTAAGATTCATACAGACACCCAATTGTTCCCATCATGTCGCCTGCCAGCCCCCAAGATGACTTGGCAGTTCCGTTGAGCCAGATGAAACCCAGATTAAGGACTGGAAAAGTTTTGCTGTCCTCCACATACAGCGGGTGTACTCTGTATAGTGATATTGTCATAAGTTGCAGAAAAGTTGGTAAGCTGACATTTAAGAACATTTTATCAAGAAGGGATTAAAATGAATTGAAACTTAAGTGTTTAATGCTAGCCCCATTTTTTTGTTCTTTTTTTTTGGGTGCTACACAACTTTGAGATAGGTTGTTTGTTTACCTCCTTTTCAGTGGGGTTTATGTCTGGAAAGTGTTTAGATCATTCCACAGTTGACATTTTAATACCAAGACAGCACAGTTTCAACATGACTATCTCCTCCACGAATTTGCAGAAGCAGCTGCAGTTAAGGAAAAACAAAACAAACCGGAAGACTAAAACTGCAAAGTCATACATTTAATCATGGCACTGTGTCATATTGGCTGTTTATATTGGTATCCTACACTTGTATATATCTATAGCTGTATTTAATTTAGGGAATGCATGCTACTTCCACCCTTCATCATCCTGTAGAGTCTGAGTTCCCCTGTGTCATACAGCCTTGTTTTTTTTTCCCCATCGTTGTTCCTCTTATACATAAAAACACACACCCTCTGTCAGATGTCTTACATCAGTACACTGTGAAGTCATTATTGAAGCCTGAAATCTAATTTTCCAGTAGACATGCAAGGAACCAAGAGGGACAGGTCAGTGCATTGGACTGAATAAACAGCATAGAGATGTCGAATCTCTTTGGCTTAACCTTAGCTGTCAAATACTGGTTGGATAATGCAGTATACAGATGCACATGCAAATACATATATGCAGACAGTGATGACAGACTAGTCAACCATGCACTATCTTGCTGAGGCAACCCAGTGGACCCTTCTGCCAAATTTCCTACCAGTGCCTCCTCCGAGCCTCAGTGCATTCTGCTGTTGCTTCATTGACCTGTCAGTTACTTTTTCCTTTCTTTTTTCTTTTCAAAACCAAATGCAGTATATCAAGTACCTCCCAAGTGTTTTGCAAGCCATGATGCCCATAAGTTGAACCCTCCCATTCACCATATATAGTTCAAACAGCTTAAGCTGTTAGTATTATTAAAAAAAAAAGGTAAATGTTCTTAATATCGCTTTACCTTCAGTTGTTCAACTAGTATCCATCCACTTATGTTCACTATTTACAGTAAGCTTAGTCATTCATTGTATGTGAATGAGGTTAATAAAGATTCAGCACTCTTGCACTAATAATAGCTTACGTTACTTTTTGTTGATGCAGGAAGTGGGACATGACCTCCCCATTCTCTCTCTCTCTCTCTCTCTCTATCTCTCTCTCCTATGTCTGAACAGAAGAAGTAGCAAAACCTGCAACTATTTGTCTTTCATTACTGCACTTTGGTAGTGCATTGATAAATATCCTGTGTGGTAATTTTTTTGTTCAAAGGTGGGCACTATTTGCAGTGAACTCAACTGAGAGGCACTGCTTGTGCGTTGTAATAACATGAGTGCTTCTCCAGTGTATGATGAGTAGTAGGTATGATGAATGTACTCTTGGCTCATCTCTGTTGATATGTGTGAGTAGGATGACACAGGCCACAGAATGATGTAATGGGTAGCAATCACATAGACAGTGAGGCAGTCCATCAGCGGTAGTGAAGATCACACATAAACCATCACCACATCAGGCCAGTGCAACAAAGCCTCCCTTCCCTAATCTGTGCTCCTGACTGCCAAAGCATTGGTTAATATGTTATAATCTCCTGATGTTATCTCCTCAGTTGCAAACACACGCTGACTCTGGATGGTGGTGCATATCACAGGTCATGCTGAGTTTTTCCAGTGGCCTTTTCCCCATGGTCTATGCAACAAATATTATCCAGCAGTACTAAGAGACTTCTTATAATATGTGCATGCAAGGCAGACATGTTCTCTCTACAGTTGTTCCCAAGCAAAATATATCCACATGAGCAGAAAAACACATACATACACATGTACTCTGTGGCAAGTAGTCTACTGTGGTGCTTTTGGTTTATCTTCATCCCTTTTGATGGGTTCATTAAAACCCTAGGATTGAAGAGTACATAAATGTTTCACACATTTCAATCATATTTAGTAGTTCCATGGCCAAAATCAAAGAGAAAAATAAATATAAGATGCTGCACTTCTTTTGTGAATAGCTAGTTTTCTGATTTAGGGAATCATATGGACACAGTGGGAGGTAGGAACCTTGAAACATTTACATTTGTAGTTGGTTTTATATCTATATTTGCAATGTTTATAGACCTGATGCAATACTGCTCAGCAGCTGACTCTTAACTATCAAATATCAGTGTCTCAGAGAATCTTACCGGCACTTAAACATCACATAAGAAAACTCTAAAATTAGAGATGCACTAATTGACTGCCCAGGGATTGGAATTAGTTGATTTCCAGCATGCTTGTCTCCAATGGTGACCGGCCGGTCAGTCTCGCATATATCTGATTATGAGTCTGTCTGTTTAACACATGTGCAACATGTGCACAGCGGCACAAGCAAATAACCACACACGTACTTACACACTCACACAATCACACCCAGTTGGATTCTTAAATCACCTTCACCCAGCTGAACATGGACATTTTAAAGAAGCTAACACAGGCAAAGTGGCTGAAGCTCAGAGCTCAGCTGTATGTGACGTAAAACAAAGATGTTGACTGAAGACTTAATCATGATTTTCCAAGTCTAATTCTATTTTCTAATATATACCCACTACAGATACAGAGAATCATTGCTGCTTTAGTGTTATGATTTGGTCCATCTTCTCCTGCCTTTGTAGGGTTCTCTAACAGCTGAGCACAGCTCCTCTCACCTATATTTGTCAAACACTAGTCCACTGACATTCATTTTCATTATGCTTTCATTGATTTCTCTCTGTGCTAACTTCACTAACAGGAATGGGGTATGAAATTGAAAACTGGGATACTCTGTGTTGGGTAGGGAACATGACCTATTTACCCACCCACTTCCATCAGTTGACTCATGTCTCATGTCATGTCATTTTCAGCTTAGTCAATCTGTTCCTCCTAACGCTTTTAAGTAAACTGAAAAAATCCATCCTAATCTGAACACATGCAGTCACACTGGCATGTTTATATCTTTCCTATGTCTATGAACTGTAATGAGACTTCATGACATGCCATTGCACCATACCTTCCCCCCCAGGGAAATGAAAAACCTTTCTCGGGGACATGTATCAGGTGCATTAGAAACCCAGAGTGTGTGGCCAGACTAAATTGAGCTTCATATTGTTCACATCCAGTTCACTGCACTGCACATTTGACCTCATTGCATAATATTCAGTTATTCTTATGTGTGTGTGTGTGTGTGTGTGTGTGTGTGTGTGTGGTGGAGGATCTAAGTACAGAGACCTGATTAGTGGCAAAGATCTACTTGCAGGACACCATGGAGGAAACTGGCAGATAGCGAAGTAAAAAAGTTCCTTAATAACTTCTGGAAAATGTAACATAAGGCACAAAGAAGGTGGCAGCATACATCAAAATAGGTACACAGACCTACATACACAGAGTTGTGAAGGAAGCAAAAAAAGAGGGAAGCATAAACACCAGGCACAGTTAAGAAATTCTTTCAAAATAAAAAAGAAGAAACAAAACTCAAACTCAGAAAAACAGACATGCCACAAAATGACAGAGATCTAGACAATTGTCAGTGTTTTTCCCATCCAAAAAAAAAAAAAAGACAAGCAAGACATTAATTTCAAACAAGACTATCTTTTAATTTTTAAATCAAGACACAATATTAACTATAGTTTTAGTTTAATAAATAGAAGTGTTTTTGCTTTGATCATCCTTTTTTAGAAAGAACCAATGCCTCAAGAAGATCAATGTGTCTAAAGTTAGCAACTCTTAAATAAAGGAAGCATGACTTTGTGCTCTACCAGCCTCAGAAACTTCCTTTGTGTCTCCATCAGTAAGCAGACAGTTTAAGCCATCCGGTGTCTGAGATGATGCTTTTAATCATACTACATCCTCTTCCTTGATGCGTCATACTGGAAGAAATATTTGGACAACATCACTTCACTTACTCTGTACTGTATTCTGGGAATAAGACTGCTTTTGCTTGATGGGGTATAATTAGCATGAAGCTATTTATATAAACTTTCAGAAACTCTGCAACATACATCCCTGAGTTCTTTTATCCCCTTTCAGACAGCCACTACTTTCTATTAATCTGCCACTGAATGTGTTGGTTTCATGTCTCTATGCGTTGCTTGATGTACTCTGCAGTCTCGCCTGTATGGCAAAGATCATGTATGCACCATGGCTCACCCATCACTTTAGAAGATGGGTGAAGCCACTAACGTTGCATATCCCATGTTTGATTAAGATGTCCCTCTTCACTTTGTCAGGACCCCATTTTCAGGGTACTGAAAAAAGAGATTTGCTGAAAGAAAATCAAAGTGTTTTAGTCTTTTTTTTTTTTGTTGTCTTTTTGTAGCTGTCCTACCATGATGGATATTGCCCAAGGGCTTCCACTGACTTATCTCACTATGATTCACCCATGTGACTGTTCAGCCATTTGTTTTGGCAATGGACCATCTCCTGCACTTGATTTCCTCCTCCAGCTAACTCCTGTTGTGATGCTGGCAAGAACAGATGCTAGATTTTGTTCTGATAACAGCATTTAGAGACTCCTATTAGTTTTGAGTATACACAAGTTGATGTGCATCTACATCATGGTGCATAATCTTATCTTCCAGGCACTCTGCCTTAAATGGCCAATTGAAAAGCAACGTGGAGTCATGGAGTAGCTAATCTAGAAAAAAAAAGCACCACAAAGTCAAACTGAAGAGTATGGTATGGTATTTAGTATTTTGTATGAATCTAAGCCTGTGAATTGCTTTGAACTTAGCGTTCCTCTGGAGCTAAACTTTTTTCCATATAACCTGAAGTGAGTCGTGTTTATTAAATCATTATTGTATTATGGCTCTAGTTTTTTTAAGAGCATCTGTTAACATGTTAATATATTTGTACTGCTCAGGACTTTTTAGGACACAGCAGTCTGTCACAGAAGTTTTTAACAACTTCCTATATTGTTGCCTATAGCAATGCTAGTTATGATTCAGCCAAAATTCCTGTGGGACCTGAAAACTGCAGGGCCATGCAAGGCAGACTCATCCACATACACTGCACAAATACGTGCCCTTGTACAAACATGGATGTCATGTTACCATATTTCTGTTTTCCATGAGCAAATGCAAGTATTAATGAAACATTCTATTTATTTTTTAATTTTTTTTGCACACCTGCTTTTAGCACCTGAGGATCATTTAAGACATGCCAAAATTGGCTGATGTTAGCCCTTTTTAGCCTATTGTTTCATGTTTTCATATGTTCTGAAATAATGATAATCTAGAGAAGGATTCATTCTCAACTGCCTGTTTCATACAGAGATTTTGCCACATCATTACAGCCTAGGAACCTTCACTGTACACACATACCTACCACCCAACACACACACACACACACAGAGGCGCGTGCTCACATTTTGAGACACAGAGGTCCAATGTATGCTCCCAGCCAAATGATGTAGTTTACATTTAGATAAATTAACAAGAGACAACTAGATTCAGAGTTGTGCAAACAGATTCAGCAGTGTAGATTTGTTGTTTTATTTTGTGATTTAATTATAATAAGCATCTGCAAGGGACAAGTAATGTTAAAAAAACATGAAAACCGTTATCTGAATGACAGTGGAGACTGAAGTGGATTTTTATTCAGCATGTACTGATACACCTCAAAGTGAGTCGTTTTCTTTTCATAAACTTAAAGCACTACACCCTTCCTATTTTGAATGCCACATGGCTTCTTGTCACTAAAAATGAATATTTCTTCCCAACAAATAGAATAACTAAATGAGTTAATCACTCAGTAAAAAGTACAAAGATGGCCAAATCTCTATGTCGTTTGTATTGTCACTACAGCAGAACCCACTGTATTGAGTATTTAAGATATTTAGCTACTAAATTGAATAACTGCACAAATATCAATGTCATGTTGTTGGAGAATTAGAACATTAGTCTAATTTTATCACTCGCATTTAGCTGTGAATGTTCAGATTACAAATAAATATCTAACAGATGACAATTACTCAGGAGTAAACCTCCACATCTATTTGTACTGTTTTCAAACAAACAGACAAAGTGTCTGGCAGATGCTCAGGTCCTGTGTCTCACTGCCATATTTAGCTTTTATTGATATATGAATTAGAATTATTTTCCTGTCACTTGGGTAACAAAAAGACTTTGCAGTCATTTGCTCTGGAAGAGAAAATATGGCAGCGCTCATCAGCGGATAAAGACTTTGAAGACTGTTGTTGTACAAAAGGGGAGAGGTTAGATGACAAATGCCAGGCATTCCGTCTGTTCCTAATTAGTGTTAGCATTTAAAAGAGAGATGGAGATGGAACTGGTGATTTAATGAGGAGGAGACTTGGACACAACTCCAGAGATGATCTCATTAATGCATTTTAGATGTTTAAAAATATAGGTTTTATCTTATTTTCCCTACAACTAGAAACAAATGTGCCCGGTCAATTAATGTAAATTACTTAAAGACAGTAAAAAAATAGTTAGGTGCATAAATATTTTGACTGTGACACAATTTTTGTAATTTTGTGTCTAAGTGCAGTGCAGACTTTGAGTTTTAATTCACAGGGTTTAACAAAGTATTGCACTAGCTGTTTAGAAATTACAGATAGTATGGAAAAGGTTTAACATATAAAGGTGTGAAAACATGGTGGTTACTGGCTCACACTGTGGGAATCTGGAGATTATCATGAATCACCCACAGGAAGAAAGAATAGACTGTCCTCCAGTTTCAGTCTACTGACTCCCTTGTTTCATCCACTGAGCACAGTCTGGTTCAGAGCGAGTTGGAGAGATCATGTGATTATTGCCATGAGTCTGCCAGTCACCCATGACTGTGTTGTAGCCGCTTGCTCTGCTGAAACATTGAGTGAATGATAGTTTCTAGTTCTGTAATACCCAACCCCCATTCTCTCTCACTGTCTCTCTTTCACACACGTACCCTGTTACGTATGTGCAGTCTCCATGGCAATGCGTGGTATCACTGTGGCACTGGTGGCCTAGCATGCTGCAAGCTGCTGTTGGAGTGGAGTGACTGTTACCCACACGCACACAAAGAGCAGAAAGCCAGGAGACTTTTGCCAAAGAGCTGAATGATTTGAGCAGCAACCCTCTGAGCTTATAAGACCATTCCTTCTCCCCCTATGATTCTTCACGTTATCCCGTCACTCTGTACAAAAATAGCTGTACTGTACAGCTGTACTGCACTGCTATTGCCATTTGAAATGGTGTGTGAACATAGTAATTTACTTTGACATTAAATATCTAGACACAGTCAGTAGCACATTGTACCATGCAGCATTGCCCTCTATTAAACACCATAAGCAAGGTTAACCACTGCATTTATTCGGTGTTTGCCCTTGGAGGCCAATTTACTTTCAGAGTTTGAAAAATGATTAAATGCTAGGTATTATCATGACAGCCTTGGATTATTAAACGAAAGAGGTAGCTTTAATTGTTGGGTGATATTTAATAATACAAAGGTTAACATAACACTCAACCTTGGCAGCACACAGGCTATCTCCTACTTTTCTTCCGATGTTCTGCTCTCTTGTTGTCAGAGATAACAGAACAGTAGGGTAACCCATTGGCTTTCTTTTGTGGTCACTGGATGTTAGATGTGCATACAGGCTGAACATTGTGTTTGGTTTTCTTGCTCTATGTTTCAGCAGATCAGAAAAAACTCAGAAAATGGTATATTTAATAAAAGCCAGCCACTTTTATATTATAGCATATGAATGTGTCTGTATCATATGTAAAGCTAAACTAATGTTAATGTAAACATTTAAATATGTTGCAAACAATTAAAAGAAAGCAGGAAAGGTATGCTGCATGTTGCTGGTTCTAAGATTGTGGTACAGGCAGACTTTACTATAGACACTGCATTACTACAGTTGCATTATGATGGATACTATCAAAGCTGTATGTTTTTAGCTATTTAAGCTAGTGCTAGTGCTAGTGTTAGTGCCAAAAATATTCACTCACCCATTCAAATCATTGAATTCAGGTGTTCCAATCACTTCCATGGCCATAGGTGTATAAAATCAAGGCATGCAGACTGCTTCTACAAACATTTGAGAAAGAATGGGTCGCTCTCAGGAATTCAGTCAATTTCAGTGTGGTTCCGTGATAGGGTACCACCTGTGCAACAAGTCCAGTCGTGAAATTTCCTCTCTACTAAATATTCCACAGTCAACTGTTAGTGGTATTAGCTGTTAGTTACTATTATAACAAAGTGGAAGTGATTGGAAATGACAGCAACTCAGCCATGAAGTGGTAGGCCATGTAAAATCACAGAGCAGGGTAAGCAGATTCTGAGGCGCATAGTGTGCAGAGGTTGCCAGGTTTCTGCAGAGATAATTGCTATAGACCTCCAAACTTCATGTGGCCTTCAGATTAGTTCAAGAACAGTGCATAGAGAACTTCATGGGGTGGACTTCCGTGGCCCAGCAGCTGCACTCAAGCCTTACATCATCAAGTACAATGCAAAGTATCGGATGCTGTGGTGTAAAACCGGACTCTACAGCAGAGGGCATGTGTTGTCTGGAGTGAAGAATTATGCTCTTCTCCATTTGGCAAACTGATGGATGAATCTGGGTTTGGCGGTTGCCAGGTGCTTGTCTGACTACGCTGTGCCAAGTGCAAAGTTTGGTGGAGGGGGATTATGGTGTGAGGTTGTTTTTCAGGAGCTGGGCTCCGCCCCTTAGTTTCAGTGGAAGATACTCTTAAAGCTTCTGCACACCAAGACATTTTGGTCAATTTCATGCTCCCAACTTTATGGGAACAGTTTGGGGATGGCCCCTTCCTCTTCCAACATGACTGTGCACCAGTGCACAAAGCAAAGTCCATAAAGACATGGATGAGCAAGTTTGGTGTGGAAGAACTTAAATGGCCTGGACAGAGTCCTGACCACAACCCGACAGAACACCTTTGGGATGAATTAGAGTGGAGACTGTGAGCCAGGCCTTCATGTCCAACATCAGTGTGTGACCTCATAACTGTGAATGGTCAAAAATTTCCATAAACACACTCCTAAACCTTGTGGAAAGCCTTCTCAGAAGAGCTGAAGCTGTTGCAGCTGCAGAGAGTGGGCCGACGTTGTATTAAATCTTATGGAGTAAGAATGTCACTCAAGTGCATATGTGTGTGAAGGCAGACGAGCAAATATTTTTGGCAATATAGTGTATTTTCTCACTCTTCCACTGTGTATGTATACATGTGTGTGAGCACAGCACAGGCAAGGTGCCTCAGGGAGGTTACAGTAGACTGGCATTCTGGGACACTACAGTAATTAATGTGCCCATGGCACACAGCTACACAAGCAACCAAACACCCTCACAGGCAGCTTCTGTGTTTGTGTGTCCTTGTGTTTTACTGACTTGACTTATTTACTTTATCTATAGGTGCTGGTTGAAGAGGTCACTCTATTTGTTTCTGTTGGTGAGAAAGGGGCAAATTTTGCATCTGGATAAAAGCCAAAGATTGCTGCATTATCTCCTATCTGTTAGTTTGATTTTCTGACAGCATAATTCATGAGAGCAAGACTTCAAATGAGTGCAGTACAGCTATACAAAAAAATAGACAGAAGGGGAATAGAGCATTTTAACACAAACAACAACAGTGGAATTAAGATTTAAAAAAGGCATATTACTTATAGAATTTTATTTTATGTTTAGCAGTTTCATTTGTGCCACATTTCCCACTTCCTTCCTAGCAGGGCTGCTACAAAGAAAAACAGTATGGCAGGATTGACTTTTTTTTGTACATTGTGTGCTTCTGCAGTATAGCAGACTCTCACACACACCTCTTTCTCTTTTCCTAACTTTCAGTGATAAATCCAATCATCTCCAGAAGTGCCACGCTGTTTGCTTGAGTGATGGTGAGGCTTTATCAATAGTGGGAGAACTGATGCAACACCTGAGATTATTGGAGAAAGCTACTGGTTTGTGTTTGCTCATGGCAGTATTGAAGGTATTGGACAGCTTCAGACAGAGTTACTGTGTGCCGCAGTGTATAAATGAGATTGCATAAAGTTTTTATATTCCCCTTTCCCACTGTTACTGAGTTCTTGTTATGGTACATACAGTATTGTACATATTAATATTCAGTATCCCTTCTTTTAAAACATAAAAGTATATTGTAATTTTTCACTTACAGACTACCCCTATTTAACCTGCAAGAGTCACAGATCATGCAAGTTCAATCAGCTCAAGTAGTTACTTGATTATTTAGTTAGACCATTCTCATTTTTAACATTTCAACTTAGTGGCATTCTGTATTACAAGTGCCACCTTGGTACAGTATCTTAATACACATATGCACATGTTCCACATTAAATATTAACTGAAATATTTCTTATGTCTGTCATTATCGTGTTTAAAAAGCTAGGCCTTTCAAGTGAACTGCAGGAGGAGATTAAAGGAAATGTGAAAACTGTGCACTATTGATTACAACAGTCAATATATGGCTTTGCATTGTAATATTAATTACAGCAAAAAATAGCCCCTACAGCTAGCATGCATTATGGTGCAAGTTACTTTAGATATAATGACTCTCTAAAGCACATTTTAACATTGAAAACAACCTTTGGCAGTCCTATAGTGTTAGAATGTGATAGGTTAAAGGTTAGTCTCTTCTGGTAAAGGTCACTGCCTCTAAACCATTACACAGAGCCAGCTATGGAGAACATCAGGGATAGTGAATGGAAAAACAAATGCTTTCAATTCTCATGCAATTTAAGCCCATCTCTTTTAAATCGGCAAATCGGTCCTGACTATGTGATCTACCAACAACAAACCTACCTGCTTAATATATTGTGTAAGATTTTCATCTTTTCATCAGTTTTCAACCAATGTGGCATGGACACAGGACTTCTGTGGGTTTACAGTAGTTTTTGGGACTGGGGCACACCAGACTCTTTGGGATTTCTGGGTTGCAAGGTGGGGCCCCTGTGAATCTGTCTTGTTCAGAAACCTCTCGACTGAATTGGGATCTGGGGAGTTTGGAGGCTGGATCAATTCCTCAAGTCGCCCAGGAGCTATTTTTGCAGTGTGATGGCACAATTTTCAGCTGGGGGAGGCTGCTCCTGTCTGGGAGTACTTTTATCATGGTCTGTGTGGTTAGTGTGCAAGAATATTCTAGTGGGTGGAATGTCTCAAACTAACTAACGTCCACGTGAACTGTGGGGTCCAAGCTTTCCCAGCAGAGCATTGCAATGTGACTAAATTATAATTGTTTTTATCTCACCTGTCAGTGAATATCTATGATTCCGTGATTCAGAGAAAATCAAAACCCCTGAAATAAATAAAACTTTCATTAGGGAAGGCTTATTCTGCATTGTTGACTGATCAGCACATTATCATTTCATTTCTGAATTATTTGTTTATTTATTTGCTCCCTCAACCTTATTGATTTGTTGTTTAGGGGTTAGGTTTTTTTGTCTAATTTATTTATCTAAATAAACAAAGGATTTTTCAGTATTGCACAGCTATCTGTGTCTGTTGTTTGTACATAATTAAACAATTTTTACTTCGTTGATTATAAATTTTTCTATAACTTAAGCAGAAAAAAATCTGTGATTATAGTTTTATCTAGAGACATGTACTGAACCTGGCAATAATACTTATTTTACTGAAATATGAAAGTTGATCAATAATTCACTTTCAATAGAAAAACTCGAAAAAACTTTTATTACATCACGAATGTAAGTTTAGATTTGAGCTTTGCATGTTTGTCTAATACTGTATGCTAAATTTAAAATTACTTAGAAAAGTAGGTTTTCTCTTTAGGGTGCATTGATTGCTCTATAGCCTGGCCACTGACTCCATCTAGCGTCAAAACTGCGCATATGGTCTGCCAAGGTACACTGTTCCTGAGCTCATTACTCAGGTAGCTCTCGTCAGTAAATCTGCTTTCACTTTAAGGCCCATTTGTGATCAAGTCATTATACACTACTCCAAACGTAAGTGTATGCCATACATAACTTGTATTAAATGGTATAATCAAACCAAGAGACCGCACGTTATGGATTGCACTGAGATAATTTATGCTGTGATGTTGAATAGCATTCCCATCTTATATTTGGTCTCGGTAATACCTGGGTGATTTGAGAAAACCGGCAGTTTCAAAGAACAGAGTGTAAAAAAAAGAAGAAGAGGGGGAAAAATCACTTTGTCTAATGCGTTCTGTTGTCTCTGTTGATTGCTCATCGATATTTTCCCGTTGAAAGTGGACAGGCCTGTATAACCGGTTTATCCAATGCATTATCGGATCATTTTACATATTTTTTTTGTAATACGAGAACAGTCTGCACTGCCCCAAAAAGGAAGTAGAAGCGCAGCCTGCACTTTTGTTCAGTTGTCTTCAATCTGCCCCCGACCCGACCCGAGCACAGCAATACTTTGATACACGTTCGTGTTTGGCTGAATGAATGTTTAATGAGCATTTTAAAAGTCATAATGGCTTGTCGCTAATGTCCTTTAATGATCTTCCTGTCGATGGCCACGCCTCGATGCTTTCTCTTCGACTACGCCTCTGACAGTTGTCTGACAATGGTTTGAACTTTGCTGAATATATTGTGTACTTGCCTTCACTTCACCACCCAACGACTGCAAGTATCCAAGTCACTGCTTTGGCTTCGCTCTTGAGAAAATATGACTTTTCCCTTGAGAAAATCAGTTTCAGGTAGGCTAATACTGTTTGAGAATTTATGCTGCACATGTAATGCTTTTTGTTGAAATGATCTTTAAGACTAAGCTTACCTAGGTATTTTTTAGTAAAACTGTTTATTTTGTGTGTGTTTCTAGTAAAGTCACTTGTAGTGTATTGGCCGCAATATTGTTGTATTGATAAGTGGTCCATTTATTTGTTTCCTATAGCAAATAAGTTGCTGTCCATGGTGCTGAAGGGGCGATTGCTCCATAAATAGTCTGAGGAGCTCATCTTCACTTATTTGCTTCGGAGATTTTATCTAGTTTAATCAGAGCTTTTCCCAGTTATTTTCAGAATAATAATTTTAATAGGGGGTTATACTTTGTAGAGTTTAACTCTAGATGCCTTTCAGTGGATTTTACTGCACTGCTTCTTCCCCAGATTTTACACTTAATTATGCACAAGTTTATATTTATACAACGCTAGTTATAAGCTTGACGTGCGTTACTCGTCTCATTCACGAAGCTGTATAAATATATAAATTAATTTAAATATTTATGGCAATTTTTGCTTTGAGTTTTGACAGTTTTGGTTGAGAACTCTAGATGGCACCATTGGTTAGTCTGTTAAATGTTCTCAGTAGCAAGGGAGTTATGAAGTTGGAAGTCAGCCTTGGAAAAACAGAAAGTGAGGTAAATGCAATGCTTGCCAGACCAACGGTTTTGTTCTAACAATAAATAGCTTTTTTCATAAAGGAAATTGGTAATTCACGTGTAGCGTTCTTTGATAAATTAAATGAAGACGGATGTCATAATGGTGGAAAGGGATTAACATTAGGGTGTATTTCAGTTTGTGTACTGAAATACACCCTAAGGTTTAATGTTAAATGAGAATTTATGACATTGTAAGGATGCATCCTCGTAGGTAATCCACTATGACTGGATTGTTTGGATCTTATTACATTTTACATTAACTTCACAGTTGAAGTCTGCGAATGCCACCTACGGTTTTGTTCCTGTCATCTGCGCCTTTAAGCCGGAAACTGGAAATAACAGATTTTAAAAATGGCTGTGGCTTTAAAAGGCATATAATTCACTTAATCCGTGACCGAGAGTTCGTTTTTACCCAAGTTTAAAATCTGAGAGTTATTTTCCCCATATTTTATTCCCATATTTCCATAGGGAAATTGAGTTATATTTGTAGTTCTTAGTTTTGAGTAACTTTCTGTCCAATCAGAAAGGTCTGTGCTGTTCTCTCTCTCCATCTATCATTCGTTCTCTCTCTGGACATTCCGCCACCCACGCCGTCTACATCCCTTTCCCCTAATATGAATTATCACATACTGTATGTCAACATCTGTGTGCATCTTCTTTTTTTTTTCTGACTGTGCACACTGACTTGGTTTGTGTCTCACCAGTTAGACTCCCCGTCCGCTCCCTCCTCCCCACTGCTCATTCTCTTGGTTGTAGGTGGGATGATCTCGGCAGAACAGCTGAGTTTGTGTTTGCGCTGGTCTCGGATACTGACCCAGAATGAAGAAGCTCCCGCTGTTACCTTGCGTTTCTTCGCATCAAGAAAAGACAGAAAAACAGTGGAATCTCTGTTGTGATTCTCTTACATTCTCTGCGCTGCAGTTTTAAAAGGCGTTGTGACTCTTTTTTCTCTCTCTTTCCTACAGTAGCAGCTTCAGTAACAGATTAGGGAAATCTGATAAAGAGCATTGCACACTCCCCAGGCGTCTGCAAACAGGTGTTTCCATCCTATGGCTGCGCGCTGAGCTTCATTCAGGACTACCTCACTACCCGATTACCATGTGTGCGACCACTTAGTTTAGCGGGATGATGCCAAACGGTTCTCAAAGCAGTGTTTGTGCGCATTTGTTGTGATACCGACAAAATGATAGACTTGGAAGAAGATGCAATGTGCTGTGACCAAAGTCTTTGTACAGCTTCGGATGGAACGTGTGCTTTTTTCTTTTCATTACGTTTCACTTTTTTTTCTCTCCTTCCTCTGGGCTACAACGGAGAGTTCCTGAAAAACGTCTAAATTAACGAAGAAGAAAAAATGATCCATTTGGACATTGTCTAGCCA
Source organism: Pterophyllum scalare (assembly GCA_024447675.2). Taxonomy (NCBI): domain Eukaryota; kingdom Metazoa; phylum Chordata; class Actinopteri; order Cichliformes; family Cichlidae; genus Pterophyllum; species Pterophyllum scalare. The sequence goes on from JAMQGT020005504.1 coordinate 30,262, forward strand.
TCTTCGCTGCACCCCTGGGACTATTCAATTTCACAATAGTGCACTTTGAACGCTCTACAATATATTTAACACATCGTTGCTGCATCGGATTTTGGACGTTTCCCATCAGAATCCAGTCTTCTGGATTCCAAGGGGGTAATATAATTCACGTTTCTCTGGAAGTTCTTTTTCCAGAGCGCTGCCAAACTGGCTATGGCGGCAGCGATTGCCAGCTCCCTCATAAGGCAGAAAAGGCAGGCGAGGGAGCGTGAGAAGTCTAATGCCTGCCGCTGCGTTAGCAGCCCCAGTAAAACCAAAGGAAGCTGTGAAAAACCAAGTCGACTGAACGTTTTTTCACGGGTCAAACTCTTTGGTTCCAAGAAAAGGCGAAGGAGACGACCAGGTCTGTTGTGCAATTTCATCAGACTTTTACATTTTTATCACTGTGATCATCACCTTTTCATATTATGAGTGCCATTTTTTCAGTAATCTTAAACAGAAAATGGCTATGCCATTTACAATGTACAGCTCATTTACTCTCAAAGATGAATGACAAAGTTGGGGTGAGATTGAGGGACGCAACTTATCAAGTGTATCACCACAGAAGTCACCTTTTGCATCTGAAATAATATTGCGGGATAAATCAAACCAATCGTTCACTGTCTGCCCATTCGTTGAAGTAGATTTAAAAAGGCTAATTAATCACATAAGACTTCACTGTCACAAACTAATTTACAGTAATAATACTCATTGTTCCAATTAATTTGGATAATCACTTCATCAAAGTATTATAAATTCAACTCTTATTAGTTTCCAAAATGTCTATACACTGCTACTACTAATACTTGGTTTCCTGGATGGCAGAACTTAAATACAGTTTAATATTCAACCTCAGACACAAACACAGCTTTGCCACACTAATTTCAATAAGCAGACTCCAAACTTTTATTTATAATTTTAAGCAAACCACACAATTATCTCCAAATAATATTTTGTGTATGAAATTGCCAAATGCTTTATTGTTGAACATTTTCCAGGATGAAAAAAGGCATTGGCAGGTATAGTATTGTTCAGGATTGTCTGAATACAATTCTAGGTATCTCCCTACTTTTATTCTGTTCAGTTCACTTCATTCATTTCCAAGTTGTTTTATAATTCTGTATATACTTCACCTGGAAGTTAGGATATGTGTTTATATAACAGTGCAACTGTTCTGCAGTTTTTCCATCCTTCTAACATCAAATTTCCAGTTATCATGTGGTGAGGCTTTGGGCGTTGTGTTTGTGGCTTGTATATGGTACCTCATCTTTAAGGAAATACACTATATGTATATGCAACTGTAGATCTAATATCTTTAGTCTATTTGTCTTAACTTTCAAAAAAAGTGGGCAAAGTTTTATACCAGAATTATCACAATATCCCTAGTGTATAGACCTTAGTGCAGTAAAAGTAACCGCAGTGAGGCTAGTAATTGCAGTACTGAAAAATGGATGAGATGAAAGGACAACTGAAAGGTGTGGTTAACAACAGGAAAGGACCCTCCACTAGGGACAGTAACCAGAGAATGAAGAGCACTTAGCTCTTATCAGACACTAATGTAACCCAGACTGGCAAAACAGATTTAACACTTAAAATTATTGTGTTTCTGTTGCTGAACACAGTAGTGTAGGTTTTGGCCATTTTGTTAAACTATCATCTTAAATCTATTTAATCTTTTTTTTTTTCCAAGTCTTTCAACAGATATTTGAGAAGTCTAGCTCTTTCCTAATTATGCAAAATTAGAATGAAATATTTAATTTGCAGCTAAATTTCCATGCTACTTGTCTTTTACAGTGTGACTCAAACATTTTGTGTGCATTTAATATGCCAGATTTCCTTGAAGTTTAGATTTTTATTAAGATTCCTTTTTACTTTTGTAATTGTACATCTGTTGGGCAGGTCAAATGCAGCAGAGACTGACAGGAGGGAGGTATGGAGAGAGAAAGACACATCCAAGAAATGTTTTCAGCCATGTTAGATCACCTCATGCCCCCACAGCCAATTTCTTATTTTGATACTGCTGATACTCTTGACCATTTTTAGTCTCATCTATCTGTTGTCAATCTATTGGCCCCTCATTTTTGTACAGAAACAGTTTGCCAGTGTTTTTAAATTGTGGACTTAACAGAATTTTATGTAACTGTAGCTCTTACTAGTTTGCCATTTAACTACTTGGCAACTACTGTGATTGAATGGTCAAGTGAATGTGAAAGTGTCTTGTGTTTGCTGTCTAGAAAGACAGGATTACATTAAAATGCATCTAATTCTTTCCCATGAGAAGGTCAGATCAAAGTAAGTGAATGTATTTGTTCTGGCATGTTTTTGGTGACTTTGGTTGGATTTGTATGACTGACAGGTGTCTCAGGATATTATCTGTTGCTATTGCTCCTTTTTCGCCTCCCATCACATGTGCCACTTAGCCTCATTAATTACACTTTGATTCAAACTGTTTTTTGTGGCTTCGTTTAACTTAAAAGCTGATGGAACACAATAAACCCCAAGTGCCAGTATGTCCCATTAGAAGCCTACAAATGACTTCACCTTGCACTTTGTGCTCTGTGGTTTCATTCTTGTGTCCTTTTGTTTTGCTCTCTGCTCCCACAGAGCCCCAGCTGAAGGGGATTGTGACGAAGCTGTATAGTCGACAAGGTTTCCACCTGCAGCTGCAGGCAGATGGAACCATTGATGGAACAAAGGAGGAGGACAATGGTTACAGTAAGTTTCACTCCACTGTATTGCTGTATTGGTTCCATGCATTTTTCAGTCATGCACACACTGACATGCTTTATTTATTGTCAGCAGAAAGTTTTCACCTGTAAATGCCACTTCCATGTATTATAACTGGGGCTACATTAGCTTATATTCATCTTACAGTGTGTCAAGATTATTTTAGGTTTGACATCAAGTCCATGAATTTCATTTCTTAACTTTAAACTGTTCAACATGATGCTTAATTTTTTGTGGTTGAATAGTTCATAGTACAGAGAAAAATACAATGTTTGTATATGTGTTTGTATTTAAGTGGTAAAGTAGTGAATACCTGTTTAATTTGATCTAATCAGTCATCCTTTTCCAACCTGAACACAGATCATGACTGGCTTTTCACTCCTACACACTGCCTCTGTCATGAGAGCCAGTATTATCTCACACTATGTACAGATGTATCCCTTTCATGGCCATACACCCACCAGCTCTTTGTTTTCCAATTGATTAAAGAGGAGATCAATGTAAGTGTAACAGCACAACCACTTGTCAAGTAACAATACAGCAGACACTGACCAACTTGTAATTAAGACAGTGCAATGAACACTACTACATATCCTTCAAAGATTAAAATGATTAAATAGTTGCTGACCTGGGTGAAAATAACATTGTATAGTAATGTGGATAAAAGTGAGCACAGTATGCTGAAACAGCTTTGAGCTTTGATTCAGTGCTTACTGTGTAATCTCACTACTAAGCGGATGTAAACACTACTGGAGCCTCTGAATTAGTACTTATGTATTCATTTAGTTCCTTGGTGGAGATGGTGTTTCTCCTACATATAAATAGAAGCTCTGTGCATGTGGGATGTTGTCTAAGCAGAACAACACTTTATAATTTTCTGTGACATTTGTTTCTTAGACATAAGACTAGTATATTCCATAGTACACATAGCACACATGTACAGGAGTAGAAACAAGACACTGGATACTAACATCTTACACACTCACACACTCAAACAACATTACAGTTCACTTCCTACACATACCACCCCACCCTTAATGTTTGGATGGTCTCATTTTTATTGACTTACGTAACAACTGGCCTGCATTATAGCGCCAAAATAGTTTTTGAGGAGAAAATTAAAGATTGCTGCTGAATAAGAAAAGGAGAAAGAGTGAAGCTCTTTGCACTGCTCCAAAAATAGCATTGTTAGGCGCTGGGTGCACTTGTCTCCATGGTGACGGCGAGCACAGTCCTCTTGGAGCTACTGGTGTCTTGTGATGGTGGGAGAGGACCTTCTTAAATGTGTACACACACACACACACACACAGACATATATATATATATATATATATATATATATATATATATATATATATATATATATATATATATATATATACACAAACAAAAAACACCAAACAAATATTTGATCTTTGGTACTTCTACTTGGTTAGAAGACCAACTTTGGCCATTTGGGTGTGGTACTATAGAAGTTCAATATTTTTTTGACATTAGGAGTTAAAGCAATGGCAGAAATAAGAAATTAAAATTTCATAAAATCCTAGGAATTTTTCCTCCCATATTATACAGTATCAGGTATTTTCTTGTGTTGTATCACAATTGGAGGAAACCTACTGGGAAAAATAAACAGAACTATGAGGAAACTACTTTTTTTTTTTGAAAAAGGAGGGCACATTTCACTGTTCAAAATGCAGACTATTCTCGTTTTGTGTTCATACCTCATTTTTATAAATATGTTCAGATATTTGGATCAGTGATTGCAGATACAGTACTCTGAATCCCAAAAGGCAAACTAATTGGCAAGTCTTCTAATATGTAACACTTTAGTTATGTCGTATGCAGTCAAATCACCTCATGCTTTTGCAGGTGAATACAAGAATCTTATTTATTATTTATCTAATTCAGCCTTGTATTTTTTTTTAAGTAACCCACTTTCCTTAACCAATGAGTCACTAGTTCAAGACTAATCACACCACAGAAGTGCCTTATACTGTTGTCACCACAGCTTCCTTTTAAGCTTTAATACTTTGTCATATTGTCATATTCAGGCTGCTCTAATTGCTGTCATGTTGCTCCCAGAACAAGTAAAAGAAATGACAAGTATTTAAAATTTCACTATTTCATGACTTTGTGGCTGTTAGTACGTGGAACTTAGACAGCCTCCAAGCAATTGCGAAAACTGTCCTTCAAGCCTCCTCGCCCTTCTAACTCCATGTGCGTCTCTGCAGCAGGAAAGGTCTATGAGTGGGTGGTAGCCTATCATCCTCTCCTGTGTGCTCAGGTGTTTCTAGGAGCCAGGAAGTAATTGAGTTTCACCTCTCGAAAATCCCCATCCGTAAACCAGCTGGTAATCCTTCTGAAATGAAGTAGAGTGCAGATGTGTATGTGCGCATCATGGTGGGAGTATCGAGGCAGAAAACTCAGTTGAGTGATGCAGTGAGAAGGGTGCAATTACAAAGACAAGAGCTGCAAGATGTTTCAGAGAGAGGAAGCCATCAAATCAAGTCAAAATGATATACAAGGAAAAATGGATACAAAATTTAATTACACAGATCCAAAAGCTTTTCATTTATACTTGCATAAATCTGAAATGAAAAATCCAAACCAACCAAACAAACAAACAAAAAAACAAAAAAAGCAGTTAATAAATTTGGCAATCATATCTATAAAAGTTTATCACCTTAAATGCATAAGCTAGAGTACACCTGAAAATACTACATAAACTCTGGTTCTAAATAGTAGGTCCTGTGGTTGAGATATACAGTACATTTCACTGCAGGTGTCAACTGTGCAGGGAGGCATCAACATGCACCAGACTGTAATTTTTAAATGTTAAAGATAGAGTATTGTACCTTTCTGTACACTTTGAAAGCTTCAGTAATGACGACGTTCTTCATCTATGTGTTTAAAAGGTGGTGCATTTTTAGTGTGACAAGTTAATTGAAAATTTGACTCAACTATACTACACCTAAGAATGTCATTGAGAATTGTGGATGCATGAAAAAAAAAAAACCAACATAAAAAAAATCATTCAGTAGCAGTAAGCAGGAGTTAGTGTTAGAATAAACAAGAGGCCTGATTATATAATGAATAAATTAGAAAAATTGTTTTAAAAAAAACAGAAAAAGTTAAACTCAACTGTTGTATAATATGGGTATTATAAAATAGACTTCACCAACCTAGTGTATGTTTATGAGAGGTGCTTTAGAAATAATGCAATTAGCCAAGTCACCACCTAATTCCCGTCATTCTAAATGGATAGAACATACATTCATGGGATACACGATTTGAAACATGTCAGGAAGGATATTAGAATAGACAAGTTTGTGAGCAGGTTCAACAGTGAAAAAGTTATGCATAATTCATTTGTTTGCCTGACAGTGTCCCCTGTTCGTCTGCCACCACCACACTGCTTCTCAGTGGCAGGCATCACTAAAATGATTGACAAGCCGGCTGGACGTGCACCCAGAAGGCTTGCATGGGATGCGTTCATTCATTGTTTACAGAATGTCTTCATAATAAAATTACTAAAGATTGTTCTGTATTGTAAAGGTCTTTTGATTAATGGCTTCAAACTCAGAAACAACAAACCTAATGATCTTGTGTCTTCTTACTATGCAGCTGACTCAACTACACCTAAGAATCTCACCGAGAATTGTGAGCGCATGAAAGACCATCCACCATGCAAAAACAGAATTCAGAAGCAAGAAATAGATGGGATAGATTATTTGAAACATGTCAAAAAGGATATTAGAACAGACAAAAGTGTATTTTAGAAAGGATATTTCACATGGTAACTGACGACAAGAAAAAAAAAAGTTTGAAAGAAAAGAGAGAGGTCCTCTGTGAATCGCCACCTGGTTGCTCAAGGGTGCATTGACAGGGAGATCTGCAGGGGCATGATTGGGGGAAATGAGCCTGGTCTGAACTTGAGTGATGTTTTGTTATTGGACTTCTGCGCAAACCACAGCTTGTCAATAGTAAACACCATGTTCGAGCATAAGGATGTCCATAAGTGCATGTGGCACCAGGACACACTAGGTCACAGTTTGATGAAGAATTTAGTAATCATATTCTGCGGCTGTATGTGCTGGACACTTGGGTGAAGAGAGGAGCCGAGCTGTCAACTGATCACCACCTGGTGGTGAGTTGGATCAGGTGGCGGAGGAGGATATTGGACAGATTTGGTGCACCTAACTATATAGTGAGAGTGCGCTGGGAATGCCTGGCAGAGGCCCCAGTCCAACTCCCACCTCCGGCAGAACTTTGACAGTATTCTGGGGGGAGGCTGAGGGCATTGAGTCAGAATGGAACATGTTCCACATCTCCATTGTTAAGGCTGCTGCACAGAGCTGTGGCTGCAAGCTGGTCAGTACCTGTCACACTAGAGGTGAAGGCAGTCATCAAGCTGAAGAAGGAGTCCTGTCAGGCTTGGTCAGCCTGTGGGACTCTGGAGGCAGCTGACAGGTAATGGCAGGCCAAGCGGAACATAGCTCGGTTGGTGGCCGAAGCAAAAACTCGGGCATGAAACAATTCTGGCAAACCATCAGGTGGCTCAGGAGGACAGTGGTGCTCTACTCACATGGCATATAGTGTGGGTGGAGCACTGGTGGAGCCAGCACTGCTGACTTCTACTGAGGCTATAGTCGGGTGGTGAAAGGAGTGCTTTGAGGACCTCCTTAATACCACTGATATACCTTCTGTAGTGGAAGCAGAGTTTGGGGATGAGGGGGACAACTTACCCATGACTGGAGGTGAGGTCAATGAGGTGATTAAACACCTACTTGGTTGCAGGGTCCCTGGCGTGAATGAAATTTTCCCTCAGTTCCTGACAGCTCTGGATGTTGTAGGGCTGTCTTGGTTGACACGCCTCTCCAACACTGCATGGAGATCTGGGGCGGTGCCACTGGATTGGCAGACTGAGGTGGTGGACCCATCTTTAAGAAAGGGGATCAGTGGGTGTGTTCCAACCATCAGGTGATCACACTCCTCAGCCTCCTCCTCCACACTCATAAGGGAAGGTCCATGCCAGGGTGCTGGAAAGGAGGGTCCATCAGTTAGTCGAACCTTGGATCTGAAAGGAATTTGGTTTTCATCCTGGTTGTGGTGTGCTGGACCAATTCTTTATCCTCTTGAGGATATTTGAGTGTGCGTGGGAGTTTGCCCATCCAGTCTAGCCCCACCAGGGCTTCCCTTTGTCATGGATTCTGTTCATAATTATTATGGGCAGAATTTCTAGGTGTAGCCAAGTGGCAGAAGGTTTCCACCTTGGGGGCCTCAGAATGTCATCTCTGCTTTTTGCGGATGATTTGGTCCTGTTGGCTTCATCAGGTGGTTGTGTCCAACTCGCATTGGAAAGGTTTGCAGCTGAGTGTGAAGCAGCTGGTATGAGAATTAGCACTTACAAGTCTGAGGTCATGGTTCTCAGCTGGAAAAGGGTGGAATGCCCACTCCGGCTCAGGAACAAGTTGCTTCCCCAAGTGGAGGAGTTTAAGCATCTCAGGGTCTTGTTCATGAGATTGACCGATTGATTGGGGCTGTATTTGCAGTGATGCAGACACTGCATCGGTCCACCGTGGTGCAGAGAAAGCTGATTGTGAAAGCGAAGCTGCTGATTTACCAGTCAATCTATGTTCCTACCCTCACCTATGGTCACGAGCTTTGGGTAGTTACCAAAAGAACAAAATCATGGATACAAGCAGCAGAAATGAGCTTCTTCCAAAGGGTGACTGGCCTCTCTCTTGGGGTGAGGAGACCAGTCATTCAGGAGGGGCTCAGAGTAGAGCCGCTACTTCTCCACATCAAAAGGAGCCAGCTGAGGTGGTTCGGGCATCTGACTAGGATGCCTCCTGGGCACCTCTTCAGTGAGGTAGTCCAGGCATGTCCTAGCAGGATGAGGCCCTGGGGCAGACCCAGGACATGCAGGACAGATTATATCTCTCAGCTGGCCTGGGAATGCCTCAGTGTCCACTCAGATGAGCTGGAGGAGGTGGCTAGGGAGATAGAGGCATGGGCTTCTCTGCTAAGGCTGCTGCCCCTGCAACCTGGCCCCAGATAAGTGGAAGAAAATGGATAGATGGATGGAAAGAGGAAGGATAGAGAGACAATAAAGACATAGATCCAGAGAGTTGGTGGTTCTGGGACTTAAATCCCTTTTCACAGAACCAGGATTGAACTGGAAATGCTATACAAAGTAAATATTTTATGTGTTGTGTATCAGTAGTTTCAGACTCAGCAGAATCAGTAGTTTTTCTTTTAAGAGAAAAAGAAATAGCCAATTATAAAGTCCCTATAGTGTGCTTTGCTCATAGGACTTTGCAGATGGGGATGTACTAAGTGGCTGACAAGAGGATCTATAGTAAGGGAGCACACTGACTCACAGGTCAACTGATATACAGAAGTTTCTACTTTCATGTGTCTAAATCTGAATGTTCCTATAAGTTGATAACATAAAATCTTGATATTCAAAAGGGGAAATTTAAGAGAAATAGTCTTTTGTGGACTTTATTTGCTTTATTTAGTACCATCAAATGATACAACAAAAACCCACAGCAGTGGCAGTGGCAGTGGAATTTGGGAGGATGTCCAACAATAGTCAGTACAATAGGCGAGAAGTTTCCTTTTTTGGGAATAGAAGCAAGCATGGAGACTCTCAGGTGGACGTTCATGTGCTTTCCTCTAGTCAGCCTGTGGTGTTCAGTGCCAGCAACTTATGAAATCTACACACGTGCGTGCGCAACTCACACACACACACACACACGTAAAGCACAGGCTAACACTAATTAGGTAGAGATGTACTACACTCAGCAGCTAGGCTGTTGCTGGCTCTCTCAGCCTGAAAACTTGTTTTCAGTCCTCAGGTCACAGACAGGTTTACGTGTGTATGTGTGTGTGAATGTGTATTCACATGAGGTCTGTGCGTGCAGAATTATGCAAGTGCTTTTTTTTTTTTCCCTATGTGAATGTAGGATCAGCAACAACAGCTAAAACAGCAAACACATGGTGGCTTTGTTAGTTACCAGTTCCAGTGAATTCTTAAATAATTCTCATTGATTCAGTTTGGCTGTACTGGCTGTATTTTGACAACAGTAACTAATAATAGCACAAAATCTCCTCCTGCACTTGTGTCCATAGTAACTCTGTTTACCGTTAGATGACATTAATATCATCAGTGAAGCAGTAAAACCATAAAAACAGTGTCGTTATTGTAATAGATCATTTAGATGCTAATTTTTTCATGTTTGTTTTAGGTTTAACTATATTGATTCCCCTTCATGGTAACTAACTGTGCAGAGTTTACTCCACTACAGTTCATGACAGTTGTATAACTTTTGTCTTTTTTCAATTACCATTTTGTTTTGGTAAAAACATATGTAAGTGAACTGTGTGGAGAATAAAGTGTTTATCATTTGTTTCTGCTCTCCAATCTCTTTCTAGCCATGTTCAACCTTATTCCAGTGGGGCTACGAGTTGTGGCCATCCAGGGGGTGCAGACCAAACTCTATCTGGCTATGAACAGTGAGGGCTACCTGTACACATCGGTGAGTGTTTCACTTTCATACTGGCTTCTATCCTAAAGCCCTTTCAGACACATTATACTTAGCATGATCATAAATAAAAGGTCTAATTCAATGTTACTAAAAGGTTCAATTAGTATGTATGTACGTTCAGCAGTGAAAGAGTTATGTATAATTCAATTGTTTGTCTAAAAATGTCCCTGTTCGTCTTTTTCCACACTGCTTCTCTAGTGGCAGGCGTCACTAAGTAGACTGACAGGCTGGTTGGATGTGTACCCAGAGGGCTTGCATGTACACATTCATTGTTGACAGAATGGCTTTATAATCAAATTACTAAAGATTGTTCTTTATGGTAAAGGTCTCCTGATTAATGGCTTCAAGCTCATAAACAACAAACCTAATGATGTTGTAACTTTGACTCTGCAGTTGCTCCTTAGAATTATTTTCTGTTTTTTTTTTTTTAATTACACATTTAGGCATTAATGTCATGAAGAAAGAAGATGATCAGGCCTCCTGGCCAATCTGTCTCTGGCCTGAATTTACTCTTTTAAAGACATAGAAATACAACTTAATAAATAGGGTCATATGGAGCCAAGGTAGTTTAAAGTGTGGTGTTGAAATTGACATTTTTACATTGAAGATAAAACTTTAAATGAGAAAAGAAAACATTCACATTGCAAAATTAGTAATGAACACAGACGGCATAAAAGACCACTGGTTTTGTACTTCACATACTTCATCATTAATGTTTTGGTAGTTGTTGGCTTTTTGGAGTCAGACGTTACCTTGCATGCATAAAAGGGTGGAGTGCAAATTTATTATGTAACGCTTGCTATCTTGGTTAGCAAGTTGCATTCATAAACTGTATGGGTACAATACATATAGTACATACCTACCAACTAATTAGTGATAATTTCACTCACCAAAACTAAAACACAAACTTTTTGGATGTCTGTACCACAAAGCAAGCCATAACACTAGTCAGATAATCTAATAAAAGGATCCAAAAAGCACCAATAGCACACAAATAGTGAAGACATCCAGTTTAATGACTGAATCTAGTGGATGAGGCCTTGCTGACAGCAATCAGCTCGAGCTGCCTGTCTTTTTGCACTTGTCAGTAGACTTGGCCAGACCCCCTAACTCAATTGAATAAGAAAAAAAAAAACATCACCCTGTGAAAGAGGAAACTTTCCACCAAGACACAGATGTACCAGGCTGTAAATATGCTTTTTAATGCTGTTAAGTTGGACATTTTAATATGAGAATCTCTCGAGACTGATTCACATTTGGATTCAGCCTCAAGTAACATGTAAAGAAACTGCAGGTTTTTCCCACTTCTGTGTTGGCTTCATTTTTCAGTTCTGGAGGTTTCCCCTTGGTTATGAACAAAGATTCACTGGTGCTGAGAAAAGTTTTAAGTCTTTGATGGTGTTTTGATATGAAGGTTAATTGTCGATGGGAGGGACTAAAGAAAGTTTGACAATCTAGAGATAGTTTGCATACTGTGTCCAATATACTAGGATATTCTTCTTAAGTTGATATCAGCCTTAAGCCTTTGGCTCCCTGACAAGGCAAATGCTGCCATGAATTCATGTGGAACATCCAAGCTGCAAGTATTGCTGTTTGTCTTTGCAATTTTTTCCCATCATATAAAAAGGAACAAGTTTACTTGACTAATAAACAAATGCACATTTGATGGAAGTCCACTTCAAAATGAACTAACACTAACTAAATTTTTGTTGCTAATTAATCCATAGTAAATGTCAGATAAGGCTTTGATCCTCTGTTTTCTTTTTTGTCCCTAAGTTTTAGAGGCCAGCATTACTGCTGCTGTACAAAGTCTTATAAACAGGCCAGCAGGTTCAACATCCAGTACAGCAGAATTTGGTATGTGTACATAGTTACATGAGCAGCAGACCGAACGAGCAATCATTAAGCATAGTTAAAAGTAAACTTTAACCCAGTCAATTTCTATGTATAAATCAACAGTGATAAGGTCAAACATTTATATTCAAACTAATGGCACCTATAGCAAAGACTTAAACTTATTTGAGATGATCTGGGGGTGACTGCTTAAAAAAGCTACAGTCAAGTGAGACAGTTTCAAGGTCCTTCAGTCTTTACAGAAAGTCGCTGAGAGATTCACTTTGTTTATTAAAATATTTTCATACCATTCTGTCAGTTTGTAGGCATGAATATATCCATGTTTTGGGCAGAGAACAGGACAGGAAGAGTGACAATTTCTCTGAATTATGCAAATTTTATGCAGATTATATGGAAATTGTGCTCTGGCTATCCTCTTCTATCAACACCTCTCCTACATGCCAAAACACTGACAGAAGTGGAAGTTTAACCCCCCCCCCCAAAAAAAACCCAAACAAAAAAAAAACCTCCCGAAAAAACCCCCAACATTGCTGAGAAGAAAATGTCAGCCCCAAGAAATGGACAATTTAATTATGTGCAAATAATTTTTTTTAAAAAAGATTACAACTTGAGGTTTGACGAACAAACCATTTCTGTCCATTCAAGGATGCAGGGGGAGAGGCTACTGATGAACAAACCATTATTGAAAATTAATCCCCTTTAAAGTTTGTATTTTTTGTGCAAGTAGCTGTTTCATTCTTTTGAAATGCCAATATTTAAATTTTTTGTTTAAAGTAAAACTGGCATTGTAAATTATATTCCAAAATTTAAGTCAGTGTTCGATTGTGATTTAGTGAAAGATACCACATATTTTCTTTGTGGAACTTTAAGGATGCCTGTAAAAAAAACAAAACAAAATAAAAAAAGACACTGCACAAAGTTTTGCTTCCTATACAATAAATAAATACATAAAGATTAGCTCTTATGACAAAAATATATGGTTAACATAGAAACAGTTTCTTTTAAAAAATATGTCATGATCATGTTTAACCTAAGCACCTGAATCTTTGGACTTTAATGCTAAACATGACTTTGCCATGAAAATGTAAACTGTTAATAAACTGGAAATAGGTGTGGTACCCAACAAACCCCGCCCCTGTCAGACAGTTTAGCTGATTTGTATGTTGTCAGTCTCACAGACATGTCACTCTCCAAACATTGAATCATTGAATTCAGGTCAAGGTTGCTGAGATTTGAAATCAACCAAGATTTTTTTAGTAGATGTGTCTATGGTGTGAATTTGAACATCGTAGGAGACATCGTTCTTGAGTTATCACATTCACAACATTTTCAGAAAACTTCATAAAAAAGATTTAAGTTATCAAGGAGTCACTGACCATCTTTCATCAGTAATTTTGTGAAATTTCTTCAAAGTGGCATATATATATATATATATATATATATATATATATATATATATATATATATATATATATATATATATATATAATCATAATTCAAGGTCTAGGTAATCACATTTAGAACTTTCCATGGGAAGACATCTGTATTCATAATGAATGTTACAGGATATGGTCTATGAGGTCTTTTTTTTTATCCCTTTTTACTCATGCTGGTGAGATTCTGGCTGAATGATCACTTCTGTGGGTGAAAAGGATGCAGTGGGATGATATAAGTTGGTATATATTTCTATCTTTTAAGAAAACAAATACACAAATCTCAAGATTGTAAATACAGTTCCTATTCAATAAGGTAATGCCAGGGTACAGCTCTTGTCTCTGCTGTTTTATGTAAGAGACCTCGTGCAATAGAGTAGTTTTTTAAATTGCAAGAATGCAGATGGGGGATAGGATTGTTGAGTTTTTTATTTCAGCTAAATTAGAGAGGGAACTGAAGTAAATGTAAAGCTGGCTATCTAATAGTGCTTGTGTTGCTGGGATTGCTGCTATGGTAAAGTGTTGCCTTCGAGCCACACATTAAACCAGCCAATAACAGGCAGGTACTGCGGGGAGAATCCCAATCGACAGTTGTGTAACAACAGATGACGTGTTCTGGGTGGGGAAAGGCGCGCTGCTGCTAGGATATAGATTTCTTCTATTAGTCTACATACTGTGCATGTAGGTATGTGCATGAGTGAGTGTTGAATTATTTTTTGTAAAATAAAAAATGGGATTCATGTGATTTATACATAGGCCATTTACATTTTTGACACTCATTTTATATTGTATTTAATTATAAATGTATGTGCATTTTAAGATCAAGCTAGTGCTTTGTATTTACTTTGGTCCATTAATTGAATGCCTTTTAGGCACTGTGTTACCTCACATATGTTCATTTGATCACACATAACTGTGTGTTCTGTACATTTAAGAACAGAAGACACACACCAAGAAAAAGGTAGTGTGAGAGAAAGGAAAGTGAGAAAAAGAATACACGTGTGGGTGAGCCAGAATGCATCAGTGAAAATATATTCATCTATCAGTGTCAACGTGTGGGAGAGGAAGATCCAATTAATATGTATTTTACTTTACTATCCTCTATTTTCCTGTTTACTTCTATACTTTGTCAAAATTAATGAAGCCTGTTTTGCATTAGAATTTGACTTCTATAATAAATAAGAAATTACTGTTGTCAGTATAATCTAAAAGAATCAACAAAAACATGGAGTTACCAACCCACTGCTTTTTTAATTTGGAAAAAAAAAAAAGCTATTTGATATGGTTTTAGAGCTCTGAGTATGTTTTTAGACCCTGAACTAAGGGGTGTGCGCATACCTCACGAGGTGCCTTTGAAGTGGTGTTATTAATTTCCTGGTGGGTCATATTTGAATTAGTGTGAGTCACTGTGGCTCCAGTTTAGTCCCGTCTAGACTGCTCTGTGTGAGTGTGTGCATAAAATGGAGAAGTTCAGGGCTCTTGGGGTGGAGATATTTATCAGGCAACTACTGAAGCTTGCAGGCTAAAATACAGTGACGGTTAAATCTTTACAATAGTCATACATGCTCTGAGGTCCTGCATAAGACATTAAACATGCTCATTTAAATGTAATTCTGGATCTTAAGTGGCAAATAATTGTAAAATTTGGAAGACAGATCATCAGAATAATGAATAGGAAAGAGAAAAAGAAAACTTATTAATTTTAAAAAAGGTCTCACATTCAAGTCACTTAAAGCATTTCCCTGTTATTTTAGTCTGTGTTTAGATATGCATTATAACTATAGTGTTTGTCATCAGATGTCTTTAAAGAGCATGTTTAATTTTTTTTCAAACATAACCACAACACATTATTTATTGTGTACGTAGTAGAAACATTTTTCTCACTTTTCTTAACAATCTACTGCCTTTACAGTGTGTGTTAGCTTTCAGAAACATCATCTGTCAACATGTGCGACATTTAAGAGACGTCTGTAAATTGTAACTACAGAAAATATCCAGCAGCAAATAAAATTAGTTAGAAAGAGGTGTATTATGTGCTTGTACATTATGTATTTGTGTTTTAGTTCACTCCTGTTTGATATGTGTTTGGCTCTCGCCTTTTTAGCTATTTAGCAAGCACAATGCCTTTGGTAAATAACCACTGCTGTATGGTTTCACTCCACTGAGCTGTGTCATTAACTACTTTGTGTTGTGTGTATGTGCTTGTGGATTGAATATGTACCCTGTGTGGGTGTGCCTATTTGTGTTTGCAAGGGTCTTTTCCACTAGATTAAAACTCTCAATTTATCCCCAAAGAACTGAGTACCAACAGCAGCGTGTTCTTCATATTTTGCTAAAGAAAAAGATGCCAGTTAGTCCAGTTTCACTGGCACTGAAAATCTGTTTTTGTAAGATTTGCCTTCACTGCCCAGTCAGTCAACGTGAATTAATGTGTCTGCTAGGAATCTACAACAACACTCAGTCCTGAATGCATTGGCATGATTGGTGTCATTTTAGTTTTGGTGTGGCAGATGAATTTGCACACAGCATTGATTTGGCTCGTCTTGTCTCGTCGAAAATCCAGCCAGTTCACATTATGCTAGTATTTCTCCTCCAGCTGACTGGATCAGGAAAACATTAGTGGGCTGCAATTACTCCCCTGAAGCAAACAATTTAAGAGTGCATCATAACTGACAGTGTTTTCTTGACATGATTGCCTACTAATGGAATATTCATTTAACAGTTACCCATACCAATTTTGATTTGTTTAACTGTGTGTGTGTGTGTGTGCAGGTTCCCCAGATAGACATTGTGTGCCTGTCCATGCATATCAGTGTATTTTACATTTATGAAGATTAAAATGGCAAGTAAACATCCTTCAGCACAGTATGTTTAACACTTCATCAGCCTTTAAATGTCTCCCTCCTATAGGCAGTTATTAGACTGTAAAGTGCTCAGGCAATACTGCTTTAATAATACTTTAGCTGTCGTAAAACGTGAGATGGCTCTCTGTATGTAAATGGAATGTGTATGCAACATTTCTCTCTAGATATTATTTGACAATAAAAGCCTTTGTTTAGAAGACTACGGGATGAAATGAGAGTTGATTTTTTTTTTTTTTTTGATGCATCTCACTTTTTTTTCTTAAAGCTCTTTGGGAAATATTTTCATAATTCAAAATTCAATAAACGTACGAATGTTGTGAATATAGTTTTAATTGTTATAAAAACTACACAAAAATAACATTGGCTGGCTAGCATTTATAAAGGCACAGTATACAGGAAGGCAACCTGTGAACAACAAATTGTGCAATTCAATGTGTAATTAATGATAGGAGAATGTTGGAGAAAAAAGGTGTGGATAAAAGTGTCTTATATAATATTAAATCATGAAAAGATAACCTTTAATTATCTATCTCTGTTTTGCCTACCAGGCATGTCAAAGAGCATGCTAAAGCAGAGAGGGTCTATAAAGTTAAATGAAAGCATCCCTTACAAAGCTTCTTTAGAAGGAATATGTGAATAGAGATGGAATTTTTTTTTATTCCATTTGTATAAAATGCAGAAAATGTATTAACAACTCTCGGCTTCATTTCTAGGAACAAGATAATGGACTAGCACAGCAGGGGTAATTATCCAGGTTATATATTTACTGTACCAAACACACAGGAGATTTTAATCAGATTCACTTCAACCATTTCTGGGATCTTTAACAAAACAGCTTTTCTGGACTTTTTTTGCAAGTAAGGTTGCCAGCTGTGCAGCATTAGGAAAAGGACTTTTCATAGTTGCATATTTCAAAGAAAAGGCAGCAATCATTAAAAGTTCATTTAACCAATCCACCACAGAGAATTGGTTTAAAGGAGATGACGAGGCTGATATTAACTCTCTGCTGATGGTGTCCTGCTTTCTATTTTTAAAGTGATCCCCCCACACCCACACATACACACACACACTCACACACTTTGTCTGGTAGTGGAGTCATGACTAAAGTGATGCAGGATTTTTTTTTTTCTTTTTTCACTGGGAGATTGGTTTTAGTGAACAATTGACATGCTATTGACTGTAGAAGATGCTACTGGAGCAACTCAAAAGAGTCTGAATGTTTCTGTCTATCACAGTCCTGTTAGAATAGAAATGGGGATCCCCTGCCATTTGGACCCCTCCTTGCGTCAGTCTAAACGAGGCTTCTGTCCAGAGACCGGTTCCAATACAGTTGTAATGGCCAGGAACCTCTCCTCCATCCTGGCTCTAACTGTGCATTTATATGTATGCGTCTTTTATCAATAGACTCCGACTTATTCTTCTCCAGGAGGAGAGTAGCAAGCCAAATTCACATGGGCTCATTATTAAAGGTAGAACAGAACTCTTGGCTTCAGAGTAGCTTGTTGTTGTAGTTCCAACTGATGCTCATGCATAACCAAGATGGTTGCTGCCTGTTCTTTCTACATCAATCAGCCACAACATTAAAACCTCCTGCATAATATTATGCATGTATTATGTGTATGTCCCTTGTGCCCCTGCAATTGGATCTCTGGCTCAGGCTTGTTCTGCCTCAACCCATAGATCCTTGGGCTCTTTTCTGTGTTCCTTGGCTCATTTCTAAGTAGATTTTGCAGTGCATTGAGTGTACTGTCCTGCTGAAGGAGGCTGCTGCCATTGAGAAGTGCCAACCTGTTCTCTATCTCAGGGGCTCAGATACTGCTGATTTGTCAAAGCTTCTGGTGTCTCAGTATTACGTACAGGCCTTTGGTCCTTTGGCATCTGAGTTCTGACACATCGGCCATTGTGAGAGGGCAAGAGGTCTCTTGTTCCCTTTATATTATCTTAAAGTATTTTTCAATGCAAAACTAAGCTGCAAAAATTATATACAAGCAGTGAAAATCAGCAAACTGCAGTTTCTGGGCTGAAAAACCTGTGACTTACTCAGTAACTCCCCCTCCAATCTCCCAATGTCGATTTTCTAGGTATTTAATAAAAGGGGCCATCATATCTAGGTATCCAGTGTTTTCACGGCCAGCAGAACGGTGGCATTTGGTGCTCTGAGACGAGAACATGTTGGGAGAACCACCTACATACTGTAACTGCTTAAAGAGGCCTTGTAGGCCCACCTACAGTTGCATGGTCATGACTGCACATCTTACACTCTTTTAACCTAGATGATTGGGATAATACTATACGGAGGAAAAAGACAAAAAGCCCTTAATATTTTTCATGCATTTGAAAGCATGATTACATGTCACTCTGGTAATTGGATAGATAAAAAACTGAACACAGAGACACACATACACGCAAACTTTGTAAAGACTAAAGCAGAGGAGTGAAGAAAAACTAGTTTGACTGCAAATGACAGAAGATGTGCAGAGAAGAGCCTCACATAGTGAAGCATACTGTCTCTCTCATGGCAATGGCTGTCGAAAAATTGATTTGAGAGACCAGTTCCTTACTGAACCATACCAGTGTAAGCTCCCACTTGGTTCTCCAGCTTACTTAATGGGCTTATTAATTCCAGTGGAATTTCTGGTACTCGTGATGTAGAAGCTGGGAACTCGGGCTGAGCCAACTGGATACATCCTATTTAGGTGGTATGTCATCAGCTTCCTTTCACTTCAGCTCTGTTTCGTTCCAAGATTTTTGATGCGTGGTCTGTGAAGGCTAAATCAGTGAGGGGGGAAGATAAATGAGCTTGGTTGTCAGTTGTTGAAGCTAGGTGGAGATTTTATGTCTTGAGTAGGTTCTGAGGCTTTGTGTGACAAAAAGCTCAATATGATGTGGTAGAGTTCTTTTAACGTCAACAAATTCCAGTCTTTTGTGTCCTTTAACTGCCTTGTATACAAAGGCTTCAAACCAAATCATAACACATGACATTCAGCATTTTGAAGTCCTGTTACTGCTCACAAGAGTGACACTGTTGAACTGTTAAAAAAAAGAAAAAACAGAAAAATGATAAGCTGTTACAGATGACTCTGTGCCTGGTAGTGACATGTTGTTTGTCATGCTCTCACAGTGGGTCTCTGGCCCTAGGAACAAGTCATCACTTTCACCTGTTTTTAAATTGGGTTAAGACTGAAACTAACCAGAACTGCTTTTGTCTGAAAAAGGCATCATTATTATTATTTGGTTATTCTATCTGTGTCTGACTGTGCATATGCCGGTGTTTACATATACTTTATGTACTTTCACTTACAAAGTGTCCAAAGAAGAAAAAACTAAAGTAAGAACAATTCACTTCTGACTTGCCCTACTTGCCATATGCACAGTCTTACACACACTGTCCCTTGATCTCTCCCAGGGGAAATTGTCTTCTAGCACTAACAGATTAGACTCTGTTTTCTGTTGTGCTTACCATCCAAGTTGTACAGACACACACTCTCAACTAAGCATATACACACTGACCCCCCCCCCTACACACACACACACACACACACACACACACACACACACACACACACACACACACACAACGTACTCGCCTCAGGGGAAATAACCCTCAGCGAAGCTGTTGTAGCAGTAATGACAAAAACCCATAGAAGTGTTGGATGCTAAACCTAACTGAAAGGGCATATGAACTCTTGCGCAGTATGGAGTCCAGAGGATGAACCTCAAAATTGCAGTGCCGTAAGAAGTCTTCCCACAATTAATACATTAGTGAAAGAGAAAAGGAAGTATCCAGACAACCTTAAAAGATGCATGCACAACTCCAGGTGCACATAAAGCTACTAAAGCCACCTTGTGAAACAAGTTTAAAACTTTTAGGAGATAGTAGCTAAATACAAAGTATTAGAAGTCAAATGGCAGTAATAAATAGTCTTGTCCAAACATATCTCAACTATAACAGACAAACTCGGAAAGATAATGAACTTCTCATACATAATTAACAGCTAGGACCAAATAAGAATATAACATTCATCCTGCCTGGATGTTTTATTAATACTCTTCTGTATCAGTCATATCACTGTTATCTATGCTATAACGTGCTGCATTACTCACTACAGTAAATGGAATGAATAGATTATAGAAGATTATCATGGCACATTAAAGTAGAGACTTGAGACTTGAGATAGAGTTCTTGTTGGACGTGCAGCACATATACCATTATTAAGTTTCACTCTCAAGGTATTAACTCTTGTATTTCCTCTCCATTTACAAGAGGATTTCAAAGTCTCTTTAGATCTTGTAAACTACGGTCCAACTACTATTATATCTGACTGTCCTCCTCTCCTGACAGGAACACTTTACACCCGAGTGCAAATTTAAGGAGTCGGTGTTCGAGAACTATTATGTGACATACTCCTCCATGATATACCGGCAGCAGCAGTCGGGCAGGGGCTGGTACCTCGGTCTGAACAAGGAAGGCGAAATCATGAAGGGGAATCATGTCAAGAAGAACAAGCCAGCAGCCCACTTTCTTCCCAAACCTCTAAAAGGTAGGCCTTTCCAGATCTTTTCCATTTTACTGTTCAGTGCTAAGGTTCAGATTATACATGTTCTTATGACTGGAATTAGTTTGTGGACTGTATTATCCACCAGTGTTTTCATTACTGCTTTGGGGATAATAGTACACATCACTAGTGCAGTCTTCCCTGGAAGGCATTAATGCTGACAAGTAACAGAGACCATTAAGTTTTGTCAAGAAAAGGGATGTAGAGATGGAAATCTGTAATCTGTATATTGAAAGTTATGTTTTCATGTGTTGCTTCTTCCACAATTGTTCATCCATCATTAAGTTGTTTCAGAGAATAATGGCTTCTGTTCAAGTTTTTACAAAACACTAGTTATCAAAAGGGTTGCTTTTCACAAAGTTGCTCTTTTTTCCTGATTAAATTTGTCCATTTTCATTTCACTTTGTTTATATTTTAGGTCTCTTTAGACATTCTGGTGCTAAAGACTAAATGGGCTACTTTCTATATGACTTCCTGACACTTAGCATTTTCCTCAGAGACACTTGCATTAACCTATTCAAGCTGGTCACACTCCATTGCAGACATGGTGGAGAACAAGGCTGATGATTTCACTAGCAGTCCTCATGCATGACTTCTTTTTATTACTGTAAATTCACAAAGAACCCCACCCATAAAGGCTATGTGTGTGTTACTGTGGTTGTGAGGAACAAAGGAAACAGACCACAGTCCTTTCATCTTGGACAAGACACAGATTTACCTGTCACAGAGAGAGAGACAGAGAGAGGGAGAGGGAGACAGGGAGAGGGAGAGAGGGAGACAGGGACAGGGAGAGAGAGAGAGGGAGACAGGGACAGGGAGAGGGAGACAGGGAGAGGGAGACAGGGAGAGGGGAGACAGGGAGAGGGAGAGAGGGAGAGAGAGACGGAGAGCGAGAGAGAGGGAGAGAGAGAGAGAGAGCCTGTTTTCTTTTCAGTGGGGCAAAAGTAGAACACTCTGGGTCTTGCTTTTTTGTCTCAGTAAGAAATCAAAGGTTTGCAGTTCAAAATACTCAAAACAACACAGAAAAAAGAACAGCTTCTTTGTATTGTCGACTGCTAAGTACAGTTGATATCTTGCCATCTGCCTCTCTATATGGCCACTGTATATATTTTTGAGCTTTTCGCATTACAATCCTAAAACTTAAGACTTAAAACTTAACAAATTATAATAAAATATATATCTCGGAACAATTTAAGGTTTTCATGTTTTAATTAAAGGTAATTTGGTAACACTTTATCAGGGGTGTGTCAAAACTATGTCATGAGACCTGTCTTGAGTGTCAGGCAGTCTCTCAGAATGCTTACAACTCTTGTCATTGCATCACTGGTACACTCATGTATTTTTAATGCAAAGCTGCAATTGTTGGAGTTATTATGACAGCTTGACATTAATCTTGCCAACCTAAACCATCATAAAACTGTCATAAACATGACAGCATCTCATACTTGACATACTATTTAGCTTTATATATTAAGCATTATATAACATTACATTAAACTGTCATATGTGGTTGCTTTTGACACTGGCTGTCTTGAAACAGTTATTAATTAATTATTAATTTTGTAACAAAGATTTTCCTTTTCCTGTACTGTTCTTGAACTTGAACTAATCATTAAACCAGTGGTGGGGAAGCCTTTTCCTGTTAAGGGGCATTTCTATTTTTGTAACATCCTTCAAGAGCCAAATATTCCATATATATTGTATATGGCTGGACCAGCTTTTCTTTGGGGAAGTTTATGAAGTCTGATGGTAGTAATGATGATGCAACTTGTAGCCGATTTCCCAGGGTTGGATCAGAATCAGGAATTTAACCATGTCTCCTCAAAACAGGAAAATTGTTCAAAATGACATATTTTATAGAACTAGAGAAGAGATAGGCTGTTGTCTTTAGCCTTGATCTCATCTTTGCTTTGCTGCTCAAATTTCGTGTTTGAGATTGTGGCACATCAGATGGTTCCACATGAAACACTATAACTACCATATTCAGACATGATCGCAGGCCTTTGTTCCTGCAAAGCAGAAATTATCACAGTTCAGCTGACTTCACATTTGAAAGCAATAAACTAAGAAGCTCGTTGGAATGTTGAAAGTTGATGTTGACTGAAAATTTCTTGTGGCATTTTTGAGCATTTTTTCTGTGTTCTCAGTTTAATCGGCATTCTGCTCTGTGACTTTTTTTTTTCTAAGAAAACCTGAAACTTTCCAAAAATGTTTTTGTCCACTGCTGATAGACAGCAACAGAAACAAGGCACTCCATTCTAAATTCTCCTTTTTCACCTGCTAAACATCATCTCTGTCAGAATACTATCTTGTGAAAATTTATTAGGCACCCAAATGCTTAACTTTTCAAGTGCATCTGTCCTTGCAACTTACCTACCCTTTTTCTTCACTTTGAGCATATCACACAGTGTAGACTTTGCAGTTAAAATGAGAAAAGTCACTGAATGACAGTCAAGACTCAGGTGTTATGCACACCGTGGGTGCGTATTTGCTAGCTTTAAAGGAAGTTGCACGCGTTCTTACTTCAGTACTCCGAATTATACTGGAGTGCTGGGTATATATATCTATCCATTAATCCATTCTCTTCTGCTTATCCTGTTCAGGGTTGCGGGGTGGGGGGGCTGCATACACACACCCACACACATACATATATATATATAAAATCTGGAACTGTTGGAATGCTACTATACATGTAACCCCAGTGAAAGGGGGTATGGATTCTTCAACACCCAACATCCAGACTAACATCAAAACAACTAGTAGCTCAGTGTTCCAACATCTGCAAGAAGCAACTGCTATCATAACTCAAGACTGATGTGGTACAACACAAATGCTATGGCAAGAGGAAGCCAGACATCAGGTTGGGGGGAGATATCATCATCCCCACACTCCGAGATTGGGTACCAAGCCCCAGTAACAACTGGTACACTGAATGCCAGAGCAACTGACCTGAAACCTGGACCCCTGTGGTCAATTACCAAGACTACATAAAGTACCCTCTGAAAGTCTGCTAGAAGATAAGATGTGAATGCAGCACTATGGATGGTCCCCACTGTGACCATCACTGAAACCAGTCAGTTGATCTATAGCACGGCAGCAATGATCCTTGAGATGTTTGGCTATAAGATGAACAGCCACAAGGAGCAGTACCTCCATGGAAAAGAAGACTAGAAACCAAGCTCAAGGCACCATGAATGGAAGCTATCCAGCTACAAGCTGTCCATTCTTGAGGCCTTAGAAACTGCCAAGCAAAGACTCACAGCCTCACCTAGCCACTTGAAGATGTATACCAGAGACATAGACGCCAGGAGACTAAACCAAATGTTCTCCACTGAACCATCCAAGCTATACTCTCAGTGGTAGGGGAACAACATGAGAACAGCACCCCCACCAAGGCTGGAAATGGAGCATTACTGGAAGAGCATATAGGAGAAGGGTGCAAAAATCCCAAATCATTAACTGGCTACAGATACTGACTATGGAATGGAGCAAAGATCAGCCACTTCCACTACATGGATGGCATCAAGCTGTATGTCAGAAATGAACAAGACATGGATTCACTGATCCACACCACTAGGATATGCAGCAATGACATTGGAATGTCATTCAGACTGGAGAAGTGTAGTCCAGGTGCAGACTGTGCAGAGATGCCCCTGAGACAATCCAGCACAAAACAGCAGGGTGCAAGATTCTAGCAGCAGGGCATACATGGAACACCATAACCAGCTGGTTAGAAAAGTATACAGGAACATTTGTGTCAAGTATGCCCTGGAAATCCCAAGGTCAAAATGGGATACACCCCCACAGGTTTTTGAGAATGACAGAGCTAAGTTCCTTTGGGACTTCCAGATACAGACAGACAAACTGGTGATGGCTAACCAACCAGACATACAGTAGTAGTGGGGGACAAGCAGAGGAAGAAATCCGTAGTGACAGATGTAGCAATACTAAGTGATGGCAACATCAAGAAGAAGGAACATGTGAAGCTCAATAAATACCAAGGGCTGAGAGAAGAGCTAGGGAGGATGTGGAAGGTGAAGGCAATAGTGATCCTTGTGGTCATCGGAACACTCAAAGCAGTGACCCCCAAACCCTCAAGCTCCCAGGCCTCTGGTAGAGGACCCAAACTTGGAGGACAAAGACTGCCTGCAGTGGAGTTCTGAATATTCCAGTTTAGGGTTACATTTTTCATTTTTTCTATTTGCTGAAGTGATGGTGGCCCTTCATTTGTCTTTAGGGGAACTTCTTCAGCCAGCATCTTATTAAGAACCCATATCTGCCCTCTGAGATCAAGATAATAGCTTTTCACCTTCACTGAACAGGCTATCCAGGGGTCTCAAACACACTTAAGAGAACTAGCTGGTGAATGATTGGCTTGCTTTATGCTGAGAGATAAATGCAGAGAAAGAGAAGAATTGAATAACAAGGATAGATAGAGGCTAGGCAATACAGTGATTGTAACAAATACAAAAACTGTGGCTCCATTTTAACTTAGAGGGGAAATATAATGATTTTTTTTTTAGTTTTAGCAAATAAAAATTGAGATAATATTGTCATAATCCTCCTTTTGCACAATATCCAGTATTGCACAATATTTACTAAATCTTAGGTCATTTGTAGCTAGTGGTTTAGAAATAACTTTGCACCTGAGAATTTATTCCAACAGCTCATTCAGAGGCAAATATGTCACAGGGCACCAATTAAAAATCTGTCTCAACATTGGTGATGGCATCTCTTTCAGACATTACTCACTGCACTTCTGCTTCCACTCTGTGTGCCTCAGCACACAGCCTCTCATTCTGTGTTCCTCTGGATGTAGTAAGTTTAGCTTATGTCATTTCAAGCCCAAGTGGAAAATCCTCTTAAAGTTCTCCCAAACGTCCTGATCCAAGAGACAAACAACTGCCTTTATCTACAGAGTGTGAAGTGGGATCTACCAGGGAAGCACGGCCAGATTTCTGGAAACCTAACAGAAATGCCAAAAAAAAAACAAAAAAACTACAGGATGCTGAGTTGTTGTTGTTGCTGTTTAAAAATATAAAATAGCAGTAGTGGTGAGGAGATACTATTATACTGAGGTCAGTCACTTATCATTGTAATGACAGAATAGCCTACTGTCACAAACAAAACTGGAACCAATCAGCAGTTTGCCGACCAAACCCTGCTAATGATTTATGTTTATATACAAGGATGGTCTCTAGATTGCAGCTGAAACAAAAAATGCTGGGCTAAGTGAAGTGTCTGAAGGACTGGGTTTGCTGTTTCAGCCACAGACTCCCTGAGGAATGAACATCAAATAGCATGCTAGGCAGAAGGATGTTGACAACATCCTGAAACCAAAGACTGTGAACCTCAGATTACTGATATTTCTTCTGAAAAAGGGGCTGCTGAGATGCAGATTGGACCAGTGCTGCACACGCAGCAAAGCTGAAGCACTAGCAACTCTTGAATTTATAATGTCATGCTGTGAATATAGGATTTTTCTTTTTACTTCAGCATCAACGTAGTCTACTTGATTCAGCAGTTTGAAGGGGAATATACAGGGGTGCCAAAAAGTGCTTGGACAGATAAACTATGAGCAATCTTCGATGAGCTTCATAAGGTTACAGAATATTAGGTGAACTGGTATTTAATACAGAGAAAAACAAATAAATACATAATTCTGAACTACGTAAGAGTGGATGCACAGTAAATCATTTTGTTAAACTAAAAAGGAAGAAATGTGAGCTCCTCCATGTAAAAAGAAGTTGATTGCACTTATTTTTACATTATTTGTGTTGTTTTTAACTTGTGTTTTTATTATTTTGTTTCCTGTCTTAACTGTCATTTTATCTTATATTTTATATTATTTTAGATGTACAACACTTTGGTCAACTGCTGTTGTTTTAAATATGCAATAGAAATAAACTTGACTTGACTATTTTGAACAATCATTCAACTGGCTTAAGTTTTAAAAGTATAAAACTACCTAATTCAGTATGTTCTACTCTTTATTTCAAGTAAATTTAAAAAACAAACAAACTCAGACTTAGAGATTTTCATGTTTATAAGTGCTAAAATGATGGGAAACAACTGTCAATCATAACAAGAACAAGTGAAGTGAGATCAGAGAAAAACAAAAAAAAAATTTCATAACTTCCTATTATACTGTACATGACGATGTGTGTATGTGTGTGTCTGTGTGTGTGTGTATTTTTAAAGAAAACGTAAAATTGCTGCTGGTGATAAGAGTAATAATAGCTAATGACATGATCAATTAGCTGACTAAACAATTAAACTGTTATCCTACTTTGCCGGGCTAATTGCTATAATGGATGATGTAAACCAGCAAGGTGGCAAGTGAGACAACATCTCCTAAAATCAGTCTGGTCGGCAGTAATTTGATTTGGAAATACAATGATTGTATGCAGGCTTCATCAAAAAAAAAAAACTCTGACATTTAACCAGTGGACCAGAACATTGCACATTTGTTGCCACTGTGTGGCACACACTGACAGATACAGTTTAGTAAAGTATCCTCTTTAGTCATAAGTTTCTTGAGGCAAATGGTATACAAAGGATCATCCACGTTGGCTGTACCAGCTTTATGAACAAGACTAAACCAAGAGGCTGCCAAAGAGTTTACTACTTTTACTACTCATTGTTGCCATCTTCACAGCTTACTGAGCTCAGCAGCCCGTAAAGGTGTTTTTGTGTCGTGTGCTACAATTCGTGACCTCATTGAAGCCTCCCTATTGATTTGGTTAAAAAGAGGTGCAACTGTTTCTGCATATGTGTTATACTGCAGTGCCATGACACCACCCAAGCCCACTACAGACAAGCGATAAGAGAAATTAAACACAAACCATTTTTAAGCTTAAAGAATAAGATAGCTAGGCAACATGCACATAAAGACAGCTGTTGGACTGTTTTAAATTTTTTGTTTATGTGCATGTCTGTAGATCAAAATTCCTATTTTCTATTACTTGTCTAAAGTTTTTTTTTTTTTAAATGTCAGTTTGCCTGATTTGCATTTGTCTTGTGTGTTCACAGTTGCAATGTACAGAGAGCCATCTCTCCACGACTTGACAGAGTTCTCCCGCTCTGGCAGTGGCACACCCACCAAGAGTCGGAGTGCCTCAGCAGTCCTCAACGGAGGGAAAGCTGTGAGCCAGAATGAGTCAACGTAGCCTGATAGTCCAACCCAGGCCTGGGGCCGAACCATGAAACCTTACCTCTAGCAGAGCATGAATCCAAGCAGACTTGTTTCTCCGATCAGCGGTTCAGGACTAGCTAGGACAACAAACCACACATAAACCAGACACCATCAATAAAAAGCACCTGCCATCTTGGTCCATCATCATCAAAACAGTATCAACAGTAGGAAACATAACAGCACATAGATCATTCTGGACTTAAGGAAGTGATTAAAAGTTTATTTTTGGGCTTGAGGTTTATTTATGACCTTAGACACTCTATTTTTGTGATGATTGCATACCAGTTAGCTCATTTTTATCTTATTTTGTTAATTAATTTACTGTGCACAATAAGTTTTCTTCATGCAGACACCAAGCCCGCGTGCATCTGTCAGACAGGGACAGGGCGTTAGACATGCAAGTGTTCAGGGCAGCCAGTAATGGTGCTGGTCTACAAGGCTGCAGTGGTACCGTACAAGCCCTGATCTCTGTCTAATCCATGCTTCTGTGAATACAAAGCCTATAAACTCCCTGGTATGGTACAGCCTAGTGCTACTGAGACTGTGGCCAGCCAGATGGTAGCTCTCCTGCGTCCTAGTGCACACGCTCAGAGACTGAGCTCTCTAGCATGGGAAAATGAAGCCTATGTACAACTGACCTGAGATATAAAGGGACAGTGTGGCTCTCTTGCAGTTTTAGCTTTTCCTTTATTTTCCTTAATTTTTTTTTCTTTTGAGATGCCACAGCTGCACCTTAGATTTTGCTAATTTTCTGAATTAGCTGAGAGATTTGATTTAATAACTGATTTTGTTCCTTCTTGTTCTCTTCCCTTGCCATTGTTAAGCATTTGCATCTATGTTCATTAATGAAAAGGGTTCCAGCAAACCAAAGACAGAAAAAGAGTGTCCCTTTAAGCCGCTGAAAGCCAAGTCAGTATAAAAGCAAAGCTGGATTTTTTTTTTCATTGTACATTTTTGATGAACGAAATCAAAGGTTTATGGTGGGGGGGTGGGGAGAACAATGGACAAAGGAAGTGATTTTAAACACTTTGGAGTTGGCAGCGTGCTTGACGTTGTGCTCGACGACTGAGGTATGAAACGACTATTCTGTGTCCCCATTCCCTTCTGTTACCACACTGTCACAATGTCTCTAGCTCTTGTCCTCGTAATCTATTCCTCCCTCTGTGCTTGTGTCTTACTTCGAAACCCCAGCCATCCTTTTTTGTCGACTTCTATTGACTGATACAGTTCACCAGGATGGTGAATGGCCCTTCCCAGGATGTTTGTTATGGTGATCTCACCCCGTCCCTAATCTTTTCCTCCTGCCTGGCAGCTCCATCTGTAACAGCCTATGCCTAGTATATCCACCATACCTCCAAATCTCAGCCTTGATTCACTAACATTGTCTCCAAATCACTCAACCTGACCTCTCCCTCTGATATACTCATTTCTAATCTGGGCTTTGCTGGTCACTCTCAGTGAAACGTAGCATCTTCAACTCTGCCACCTCCAGCTCTGCTTTCTGTCTTTTTGTCAGTGCCACCATGTCCAAACCATACATCATAGCAGGTCTCATTACATCTTGTAAACCTTTCCTTTCACTCTTGCTGCTACCCTTCTGTCACAAATCACCACCGACATTTGTGCCCACCTGCTCCACTCCCTTCTTCACCTCTCTTGTCTGTTCCTTTGGAATGGTTGACCCCAGGTATTTAAAATCATTCACCTTCACTACCTCTACTCCTTGCATCTTCACATTTCTGCCTGCCTCCCTCTCATTCTCTCACATGTATTGTGTCTTCCTCATCTTCTTTCCTCTTCTCTCCGGTGCATACCACCACCTCTCCAGGCTCTCTTCCACCTGTTCCCTACTCTCGCTACACATCAGAATTCTTTATTAATGATCCGCATGTTTGATTTGGCAAAGATTTTACACCAGATGCCCTTCCTGACGCAGCTCTTGGGACCGGTACCAGGTTTACTGGCTTGTGGCCCCCCTGTAACTTGGTTAGAAGAAGCAGAAATATGACAGGGAAAAACAACAACTGTCAATTTTTTCTTGAAATATTTTGGTCACTTTGTGTAACAGATATTGCATCAAATCACCACAGATGTCTACTGTTGCCCCTTAAGCAACTGTATTCTCATAACAGGGCCACCATACAACACATACTGTACTTCTATATTACTTACCCCCTGTAGCAAGGACACAAGAAACCTTTGTGTTAGTATTCGGTGCAGGTCAGATTAAAGCCTCAACAGTGCAACATGCTCCTGCTAAATTCCATAGTTTTGTTTCTGCTCTTATGTTTTACACACACCCCGCCCCAAACCATCACCCTTACCACGTTACAGTGTTACTGGTTGGAAGTAAGCATTAACCACAGGGCCGGCTTTGCTTACGAAGAATTTGCACCGAAAAGTATCTATGTCAGAGTTCCCAGTGGTGCCATCACTGAATAAATAATGTGTGAAGCACAAAGGCTGCGACTATTACCTACAGACAAGAATTCAGAAAGAAAGATACTGGCATGTGAAATTCTGAGAAAATTATTGTAGGATCATTACGAAGCATATCGGAAAGTGTAAGCTATAGCCGGAAACAAGTCTGAGTTTCTATGTGAAATGAAAAGAGCCTCATAAATCACTACTTTTTAATACTATGTCATTAAAAAAAGAACTGACATATAAATCACTAGATGTCTGTATTATTCCCAGGGGGTATGTATGCTGTGCACAGTCAGCCTGTCTTTTTTCCCAACATGCCAGTCTGGCAGACTTCACATGTGGATCCCTGTTATTATGACAGTCATAACATTTAACAGGGCATGGTATTCCAGGCACAATTATGCAACTTCGAAGACTGGAAATCAATTTTGGAAATTAACTTTAAGGGATGTCTATAAGTGCAATATAATTTTAGACCTAACAATATACAATTATCAGACATTAGCACTTAGCTTGTCAGTAGCTCATGTAAAAAAAATTGTAAATATACTGTAAGTATACCTAAAAGCGAAGAATAAGTAACTTAGACATATAGTTACAATACTGACTTCCATAGCATTAGCTAAAGGAATTAATTGTATCTGCTCAACTACAACTACAAAAGAACAGAGTGCATGATTAAATGATCACGTAAATGAGGATATATTGTGGAAGTCAGCAAACTTAGAGAGCAATATTATGGATTTAGTCTTAAAACGTTAATTAGACAAAATTAGAACCACAATGGATCTCACATGTTAGACAGTCAGACAGTCCAACTACTATATATCAGGGTGTGCCATCTAACAGTGAACATTTTAGCTGTGACTCACCATCACATATCTAAATACCCTCGCTGTCTCTTTTACACTCACACAGACACACACACAAACACCCCCCCCACACACACACACACACAGATGCACACACGCAACTACAAAGAACAGTTGTGCTAGCATGTATCAGTATCTCTTTTATTTTTCCATAGTTCTTCAAATTGAGCAATTGTTCACACTTCATTGTACTAGCCTTAGCTTATCAAACGCAAAATTGGCATCTTTCTCTGAGCTACTGATTTGTCACAACAACACAATGGAAGAAATTTTATTGTTCAGCGTATGCATGCTTGGTCATCTCTGTACAGTTATTGTACAGTCATCATCTCTTTGGCCACACAAGACCAGCAATGACTTTTAGTTTATACTGAAAAAAAATGAACACACTGTTTCTTGCTCACAAGCAAAAGCAGCCAATGTGACAACCAAGTCAAGTCAGACAAAGATGACGGTGAAAGGAAAGTAAATGAAGTGTTGTGAAAAAAAAGACACATTGTGATAAGAGGAAAGGAGTAAAACAGAAAATTAAATTAAATAACATCCCAATCCTGATCCGGCCTCTTCCCTGGCTCACTTCCTCTCTTTTCCATGTCTCCCTCCCTTGTTCATTTTCAAGTCATTTTGCTGGCTCACTTTTTCCTCCATTCTTTCTGTCACTCCCCATCTCTCTCTCTCTCTCTCTCTCCCCATGAGCAGACAGGCAGAGACAGGGAGACTGTTGTTGTGCTTGCAGTCTGACACTATCGGCTCATAAATCCCTGTCAGCAGCTTGTATGCCTCCACTCCTCTCTCCCTCCCCATCTCTTATGCTCCCTCCCTTCACTGGTGGAGAAACAGAAGAACCCAGTGACCTGCCAGTGAAGGTTTGACTGGCACAACCACACAGACACACACACACATTTAGAAAAACACACATATACAGCAGATAGATAGATAGATAGATAGATAGATAGATAGATAGATAGATAGATAGATAGATAGATAGATAGATAGATAGATAGATAGATAGATAGATAGATAGATAGATAGATAGATAGATAGATAGATAGATAGATAGATAGATAGATAGATAGATAGATAGATAGATATGATTCTATGAGTCTCATGCCTCTCTTCTACTGCCTCTCTTTTTCTTAGTTCCTCCCTGCCTGTCTTTCTTTCCCTCGGGCAATGTTTGCCGGCAGACAGTCGTCACTGACAAGGGCTTCCTGTGGTTAGGGGTAAACACCTGGGTAATGAGGCCATGCTGCACAACAACCCCAAAAAAACAAAAAAACAAAACAAAACAAAAAAGATTCACAGACCTCACTCATTCTCCTGAGTACTGTAGACTCACAATCGGGTCATGCAGCCACATAAGGGCCATATGCACAGTCACACGTGCAAATAAATCTTGCAGAAACACAA
This sequence comes from Pterophyllum scalare, assembly GCA_024447675.2. Taxonomy (NCBI): domain Eukaryota; kingdom Metazoa; phylum Chordata; class Actinopteri; order Cichliformes; family Cichlidae; genus Pterophyllum; species Pterophyllum scalare. Next base: position 63,171 of record JAMQGT020005504.1, read on the forward strand.
GCACAGACACGAATGCACTTGAACACATGCATAACCACACATGCATATAACTAGTTCAGACTGAAAAACAAGAATCAAGCCTAACCGGACACGGATTCAAGATAGTTCTATTTCTGTGCCGTCACTAATAATTTGTTCTTCAAATGCAGACGCAAATCCTTTTCTGAGTCATGTCAGTGAGACACTCAGTCAGGATTTTTGACACATTGCAAATGTTCAAACTGAGTGTGAACCGCGAGAGCTACCGCAGTGGAGAACAGAACTGTCTGTCTGACTGCAAAGTCACAAAAGGACTTTTTCCACTACAGGCAACTTTTTGGCCAATACCTGAACTTGCCTCAGCTGTCCAAAGTGCTACCTTCATCTTTCCACTGTCCTCCATGTTCAGGGAAGCAAAATTTCAGCACCCTACAGGAGACGGTACAAACTCAAGTTTGGTGGGTGCTCACATGGCTGTGACAGTTGTTGTCTGCTTTTGTGTGGCAAACACACACAGCATCACAACTCAAGTATAAGTGGCTGTCTATCTATGAGCTGACTGTAGAGGGAGCAGTCATACATCATATTTCTAGACTTTTGTGTCTTGCTTGCTCAGCAAGTATCTGATAAATTGCTGGCATGTTCTTACTGACAGATTTTGTTGTACTTAAGAGGTCATGGAGTTGTAGTCGTAAAACAGCTCTTTGTCACCGGAAGAGTTTTTGATGAACCTTTAAAAGAAGGATCCAGTGGCCAACCTCTTACACTTGTTCACATATCGTGTATAACTTGATAAATAAGAATGGGAGAGGAAACTGAGGAAATCAAATTTTTAAGTATGATAAATATCCCTGTTCAATATAGGTCATGAGCAAAGTCGTAAGGACACATCTCTCCAGACTACAACTATTCACACAGAACTCAGCCTTCTGAGCACCCTCCATGTATGTGCAACAACTTTGATGTATATTTAGCACCTTTTAAGGTATATTCTGCTCTTAATTATATTTCAGTCATAACAAGTAAGTTAAGTTAAATGCATCCTGAATCTAAAACACAGAAACTGATCATGTGACTGGGTTTTGGCAGCACACACAGAGTATTTATTTATTTTTCTTCAAATTCCCACTCTTCTGACAAAAAAAAAAAAATTAAGACGTGCTCATTCTCAAAGCTCTGAGGCAAAATAGGCAATTTCCCTATCAGCTGTAACCAATACTTCATTTTCATGCCACTCTTGCTTTTTACATTGTGCTTTTATCCAAATTGATTTTGTCACAACAGAATTACATCTTACTGCTCTGCTGCTTCAAAATATCGTGCAAGTATCAAAGCCTCAAAAATCTCCCGTGTCAAAAGCACCAGAGTGCAAATGATTCACTCAACAATCATGTTAATCTGTTATCTCTGGACAACAAGGTGCAGCCTGCATCACATGTGTCATAGAAGTAACAGGGAAGCTTGTGGTGAATCACCAGCCCTATCAGACCTGCACGGTCTCAAGAGTTGTTTTCGCTTTGAGGAGGTCTTTAATGGTCTTCATGCAGGCTCTTTTAGATATGGTTAAATTTAGCAAAAGCACCATGTGTATTGTATGGCAGTATCTGGCTTTGCATATGTCTGTACGCATATGCTTGTGTGGCCCACATGTCTTTGTGTGCAAAGGAAATGGCTGACAGTGAAAAATGTGACCAATTCTAATTTTAATTGCCAGTGAAAAACAGCCTCTGTATTTGTGGGTTCTGTCCAGATGAACAGAGGAGAATGAGTTTAAGCATGAAAGCATATTCCTTATCACAATTAAAAAGTGTGTTAACATGACGGCAATCCTTTGAAGTTAGATTAGCAGCAATATTGGAAGGATCAACCCCAGCTTTAGACAATGGAAATTGAATAGGGAAAAAGAAATTATTTAACAGAGCCAAAGGTAAAGTTTTCCTTTTGTTGCTCCTCTTTTTCCCCTTGAATTTGGCCTCATACCATTTTCTGATAGATTCTCTTGTGCAAAGCCGCTCTTTTCTTTTTTCTTTTTTTTCTTTTTAACATAAAATTGCTTCATGTCCAACCTAGGGACTGGATTGAGGGGACCACTGTAGAAAATAAGAAAACTTAATTTGACAGCACAATTTGAATTGTAGATCCTTCTTTAAAGGATTTGAAGCCTGGAGTGACAGAAGAAATTGTACATAGGCACCGCTAAAAACTGTAATCACAATAAGCCCATATAAGCGTCTTGATTGTAAGGGACTGAAGCCACACGGTGTCTGTCTTGTGGAGCAGCAATCGACTTGCACAAGCACACGGTGGAAGAGACACATCCACATGCAAATACGCAACACCAATCAGCTATGGACTTGCAAGTTACAATTCCCATAAATACAGGAAAAAGTCACTCCTTACATAAAGACATAGAAGCCCATGGGAAGGCACAAGGCTGGAACTGAGAACAGTGTAATTAGAGAGATAGGTTAACCCCAGGCGCAGAAACAGAATGAGAGAAAGGGGAGGAGAGGTGACAAGGTTGAAAAAAGTCCCGCGTTAACCTGGGACAAAGAAAACATAGAGGAACAAGTGGGGCAAAAAGGAGCAAACAGCTGCTGAGGATTTACATGCTGTAAATTATTTATGTAATCAGCTGTAGGAGCACAGAAACGAGGGGGGGGGGCAATAAGAGAAAAAAATCAGGGTTGCAAAAAAAACAAAACAATAGGAGACGTAAAGTTACAACAAAGAGAAAACATAACACTTACCCTCACACTCCTGTCTAGGCCAGGTGATCTTTTCCACTGAGTCTCGCTCTGACACACCTGAAACAAACAGTTACATTGCTTACCTACAATTTTTACTCCCCGGTTACATCTTCAGATATCTGCTTCCAGGTTTTGAATGACAATGCAGCGTGTCCCACAAGATGAATTTACATGTTCTTTGAGATTCTTTTCTGTGAGTATTAAACCAAAATGCCAAAACTTTATTAATCTTCCTGATGATTTCTGATCTCCTCATGTATGCCTATGATTCACATTGCAAGCCAGACGAACCATTAAAAAAAAGTCACTGTGTCTCTACAGAACTGTGCATTGACCATATTTATTCATTTTAAACCCCAGCACTAACAATATTCCATTTTAGGTTAAGCACATACTGGATGGATTTCCTACTGTAGGTGCTAATGCAGTCCTGTTACAACTAAAATGCTTCAGTGTTACTGCAGAGTATGTTTAAATGATTAACACATTGACAACACTTCAATAAGAACATCTGCTCTGGACTTTCATAAAAACTTTCAATCTTGACCTTTAATACATATTTAGCTAAAGCTACAGCTAAGCAGCAAAGGAACCTCAATAAGGTATTTACATATTGTAGCTTGTACAGTGTTTGTGTATTTTGATTCAAAATAGCCTCGAGGGCAGTATTTTGAGTATTATTATGTGGGGTTGATAATATAGTGTGTAAAACATAGCAACAAACATATGAAGAGAAACATAAAAAAAAAATCAAGAGTGTCTCAGCTTCCTGCAGGACTCATATGAGAATTAATAATTACTAAAAGAAATAGAAGAGTAGGTGTGTCATGCCACGGAACAAATTCATTTTAATAATTTAGTGACCCTGCCAGTCTTGAACTATGTCACCACTAGCATCGCTCTCCCTTTTTTGTCTATTAAATTCTGCTGTAAACTATGGTATACAGAGTATATCAAAAACACCACATGAAACTAACATTCGTTGCACTTTCTGTGCTCACTCATACACTGTGACGCCCAGGAGCTTTTTGAGAAGATGCTGATCCACAAATTCCCATGGGTTTGGTGGAGTGGACCGGAGCCAGTGGAAATTGCAAACAAACACTGGGACTGCTGTGTCTGATGTGAGCAAAAACAACCTCAAAGCCCTCGTTCACACATCACATCTGTGTGTGTGTGTGTGTGTGTGTGTGTGAGATTGTGCATGAGTTGGGACGTTCATGAAGAAAAGTGGGGAGGAAATGGGAACAAGTGGTGTGTGTGTGTGTGTGTGTGCGTGTGTGTGTGTGTGTGTGGGTGTGTGTGTGTGTGTGTGTGTGTGTGTGTGTTTATGATTCCAAGGACTGGAAGGCTGTTCAAAGGCATTACAGCATTAAATTTATGAAGGCATTCACAGTAACACAGGCAATAAAACAGATCCTAGCTCCTGTCAAAAGTTCATATTAGGTCTTACTGTGGCAGGAGAGAGTGGGAAGGAGGAAGAGCAAGTGTGTGAGAGAGGGCGGAGGGAAAAGAAAGAGGTGACACTAAAGGTCAAGACAGAAACAGAAAGATGTCAAGAAAAAAAAATAAAGCCAGAGAGCAGAACAACACAAACATAAAACAATTTCAAAATGGGAAAAGAGAAACTGTTCATGACAGGCCAATGGCAACAAAGACCAGAACCAAAAAATGCAAAGAGCAGCAGAGAGAACAGCAGCTCTCCCTCATGTCTCTCCACCCCATGGTTTTGGTGGCCAAGTCAACACCACATTATGGGTCCCTAGGTTTTTTATAATGGCTGGGTGTGTTCTGACTCTGCGCTAAAGTCATTGCTAGTTAAATTCCATTCCTAATTAGTGGTGGGAATGAGAATGGAAAGGGGAATTGGTTGGCGAACAATTAAACATCACTGAGGGAAAACAATATTTTCAAACAACATTTCACACCATGGACTGTGATGGTGTCAGATGAAGGATGCCTGCCCTCACACTTTTTTTCCCCCTTGTTCTCTATCAATGTTGTACTTTTGTACCAATTTACGTATAGCTACGTTACATGTAACTAGTAACATGTAACATCAGACTGACAATGCTGAGTGCTGCAGTTAGTCTTATGCTGTATGTAATGGCGTCTCTAGAGCATTTCTTTGACTTTTTTACCAGAGACAAACAAGTGAAACATGGCACCCCTGAGTAGAAATGTAGGCTGCAGGCTAAATAGTGATGGCAGTGGTCCTGTCTGTTCCATTAAAGAGCCAGGCAGTCGAAGTAGGAAACAGACCAACTGTATTGTTGCACCAATATATGGAAACAGTTGAGGTTTACAACAGTTTCAAGGACTTTGGTGGCAGTGATAGCTGCTTGATAGTCGAGCACTTCTCTGGGGTTTACACTGTCTGGTTTAAATTTCTGTTTTCAGCTGAATTTCTGTGATGATGGTTGAGCTTAATTTCTGTGAAGTTATGTGTCAACACACATTTTAAAAATAAATAGCTAGTAATGTGCGTGCAGCATTTTCTAAAATGAGCGCTGACATTATGGGTGAATTGCATTGCTTTTCTAGCTCATAGAAAAGAGTACTGTGGTATTTGTGTGGGACCACTTTGAACAAAAGGAAAAACATTCATAGCATAAGGTTTGACTAAATAAACATATCTATTGCAATTAATGTAACGTAATCTAAATGAGCAATGGTTTCAAGGCACACGTTTAAAAACGCAGTGTTTGCAAAGCGTGATCTATAATAAAAGTGTGCAGTATTATGGAGAATAAATGAAGTTGACTGGCATTCCTGTTTCTTAAAATAGCAAGGTTTTTCTTCACACTTTTACTCAAGTACCTGCAGCAAATGAATACTCACAGACCCTGATGCACCTGATGTAAAGTGAGAATGATGAGAGCCTTAAGAATGACTATCTCAGTATTGTTGTGTTTTAATACCACGCAGGTGACTAAGACTAAGACTTTTAATGAGCAATTCTTTACAGTAAATTCACCAGGATAAATAAGACTCAGATATTACTTTGAATGTGTGCTAAAGCTAAGATTCCATTACTTTTAGGGGAACCTAGTGTTATGTACGGTACCAGTACAAAAGTTTGGACATACTTACCCAGACTGGGCGAGTGTGTCCAAACTGTTGACTGGTACTGTATGTACTTTAAATTGCTGGAGTGGTGAGATGATTCTACCATTATAAGACAAAACACAGACTCACTTTTTTTTTTAAATGAGTCACTCTATCCCTACCTCCTCAGAATGCTGACCACATACATTGCCTTTTCATCGACTGTGGGGATATAAGCTATCCCAAAAGCTCACTAAACTCACATTAAAGTATCATTTTTCAACTTTTGCAAAAGTTAAAATGTAATTTTTTGGGTTTTTTTTTTAAAGATTTCCATGACCACTGCTGCAAGTTGCAAACGGGACTTTTTTCCTCTGGGATGATAACAGATTTCATTCTTTTACTGAAGCACTTAAATAGTTTTGAACTGCTCAGCTCTGTGCTTCACTCTAGCATGTGGTTCTGGGTACATGTGTGCAGAAAGCTGCACATAGTATAAATCTCACGAGACATAATAACATTTGAGTCTGTGAACCTGTCAGTTCAAAGACTCTTGGGCTCTAGCATATAGAGCAGTGATCTGGCAATTTAGAGTAAATATAGGCCATCTAATGTTTGTCTGTGTAACTTGATCAAAGCTGCATGCAGTTTTGAAATGAATACTCTCCCTATCTCTACTGTTGCTTAACTCTTTTCATTTCCTCATGAAGCATTTTCAAGTAAACAGTGTCATGTTTGAAGTCAAATGTGCTGACTAGCAGCACAGGCATGAAGTCAACACACTGGAATGCACTTCCATCCCCACAGGAGTGGAAGGATGAATTAATATTTGATTGACATGTAGTGAGCCAAGCTACTGAGTGTAAAATGTGTGCTGAAAGCATGGAAGAAAGTACAGCGAGAGGGGCATTATGATTGATTGACTGTACCTACTGAGCAATTAGAATGAGATTAATTGGTTAGTTGTCACTTCATTTGACTGTTATTAGCCAAGGAACTCCTCTCTGGAAACCATTTAAATGTGAGCTAATTGACATAATTGTTCTGCAGACGACAGAACTCCTGTGGTATTACAGAACGCAGTAAGCTTTTCAGTCCTTGGGCTAACAAGAGAAACATATCAACGACGACGGGAAGAAAGGAAGGCAGAAAAATCAAGTAAGATCAAGAGGAAGAAACAATATTTTGTATGCGTGCATGTTTGAACAGCACTTGAGGTCATGGAAACTAACTGCCTGACTGTTTTGGCCCGTGGATTAGCCAGGACATGCCTACACACTAAGTCAAATGCTTCTTTATAACATATGCGCAGACACACACACACACACCAATGCCCACACAAGGTCAAACTTGAAAATTAGAAAAGTGCATGAGACGACCTTGTGAGGCTCCTGTTAAATCCTATACATGTTGTATTTGGTTATGATTCTTCCGAAGCGCTAACACATAACACATGATATATTCTTAAGCTCATTATCCATTCATGATCTTCCTGACTCATTCACTTTAAATGTTGATAATGTTTCTTTTAATATTTAAATATATTTCACATATTGAATTATTGTATAATTAATCCAATGCTGACTGCAAGTGAATGCATATTTTTAAACCTCTATCGTTCTCTTTTTAACTTGCCCGATAAAACATTTGAACATTTCCACGCATATCTGTGTGGAAGATTAAGCGGAGTCAGCCTCCAAAAATAAGCTGTCATGAAGATTAGATGCCATCAGTAGCATTGAGGCTTTTGACCAAGGCTGCAAAAGCATTCATTAAGAAAGACATCAAATTACATGCCAAAGTGACGGTGAACTATGATGTCTCAGAGATATGATATAAACCAATTAAGGCTAGCGTCTGTTTTCACAGTTCTAGGATTATCAGTGTGACAAATAAGCAGAAGACTAGAAGATGCATTGAGATAAATCTAGAGCTGGAGGATCTTCTATGAGTTCAAAAGAGGACGCCGCTGTAACGCATCTGCAACCAAATCTGTTTCTTTGCACTCAAATCGTGATGAACTGTTGAAGAGTTTGGATGATTGATTATATTTGAAGTACCTTAAAGAGATGGCACGAACATTAAATGATAATAAACATTATAATAAAGTAATATATTTTTAACTTACATAAGCTTTTTCACTGAATAAGAAATAGAAAGCTTACATATCTGCAAGTAATGGAGTTTACTTTGGGACTTTAAAACAGGTACATGCCCAAAGGAAATAAAGAGTCTAGAAGGCTATTAGTTTAAGCCGACTCTTAAGGTACCACTGTTAAGGATTACAAGACATCTTGTTCTATCTGGAATTATTTAAATGACTGCAGATAGTACACTGGGTATAACTACATGTGTTTTTATTTAAGAAATATTTTTAGCACAACTTAAAGAAATCAAACCTATGAAAGCATGTATTTAAAGTACTCTGGATTACTGAGCATGTCTCCTGTTAGTACTGCGCATTCTCTGACAAGATAAAATCTACCCACCATCTGGAAAGAATTACAGTATGTTACAGTTGAGCATATCGTTCCCTTGGTGAACAGGAAATGGTTTATTTCTCCTGAGTGGAGCCTGTCCCAGCTAGGGAAGTGGCTAACCACATGAAACTAGTGCGATCCAATCTGTTTACACACAGTAATTTGCACAGGTGAGAGAGGATGGGCTGCTGGGATGAATACAGGAGCCTTGTTTAGTCACCCACCGCTAAGGAATTCAGGTTGTTTAAAAAAAAAAAAATCATGAATTGATTTCATTTATTAAGCCCAAAGTAAGATTTGTTTATAATTTAAATTATGTATGCAAAAAGGGATGATGGATTAGTTTCAAGGTGAGAACATTTCTGAAAAATTGGGCTGTAAAAAGGTATCTGCATTTATTTATAGCGAAGGTGTCAGCTGCAGGGCAATGATAGCACAGGAGTGTGAGCTACCCCCCACCCCCCCCACCCCATCAACCAGGCCTTGTAGGACCACAAAAAGACAGGCAGACACACACAAGTGCACAAAGGGACATGCTCTTGTAGCTTCCAAGGATTTTTGTATTTTGAGAAAGCAACTCTTGACAAAAGATGATAGACCCTTCTTAATCAACCTTCTACATACAGCAGCCTCACTGAAAAATATTTTTTATGCTATCTACAAAATGCCAGCATCTTATTCTATTTGCATTTTTGAAAAGCTAACAGAAGGTTAGCTTCCATGCATTTATTTTAAAAGTTTTTCATTATTCCGGATTCACTCTCCATGCTTTGCACATGTCCTTGAGCTCCGCGTTCTGTGTTAGATTTTAACTTTGTCACTTTCTTACTTTTCCTTTCAATTCAAGGTCAAAAAAAAAAAGGTTACCTCATTCTGACAACTTGCCTGTATCTTTTTGCATAACATACCACAATCCATCCTCACTCCTGTGGATTTGCCACTCTTATGAGGTTATTCTGACTTGTTTACAACCTCTCCCTCCCTCGCTTCTCCTCAAATCATTCATTTGCCCGTCAGCATTGCTGATCGTTCATCACTGATACAGCCATTCCTCCATCTTTATCATCCATCTTTAGCAGCAGTTGTTTATGTCTGCTTGACTCTCTGCCGTGCTGTTTATCTGACCGCCCTTGCTTTTTTGGGCTCCTCTCCTTCAACACTACTCTGTTCAATTTATTATAACTTGTTTCATCCCTTTCCATCTTTCCATCCATCACTTCGATGCAGACATTTTGAAATCAAACACTTTCCCTTTCTTTTCATCTTTCCATCCAGTTTCCTCACCTTTGCTGAAAGTTAGGTCTGTTCTATCTTTACCCACCTCTCTCTCTCTCTCCCAAAGTTATTTGAACTTATTTGGGTTTTTTTTATTAAACGATCCTTCGCCGTACTCCCCATCTTTCCATCTGCGTCTACTATACATTCAAAGCTTGTTCCATTTGGAGACCATATGGAGCTGATAAACGCTGTGGTCTATGCTTATTTACCTCCGAGGATGAAAGGCAGTAAAGAAATCACAAATATTTGACCACAACAAACCAGGTAACACCACCCCCTGTAATGGGTATGTGTGCGAGGAGCCTGAGCTGTAACGTTTGAAGGCAGACTGAGAGGCAAGAGTATGCACACAAACACACACATCGTCAGGCCCTGTCAGACATCCATCTCACACTTCAGTAGGCTATTTATTTTTTCTGTTTTATTTATGCAGCAATCTCCTTTCAAATTCAGCTCGCACCCGTTCGTCTGACTGAGCGGCTGGCCTTTCTTTTCAAAGTGTAAAATTTCATAGACCTTGGGCAAAATGGAAGAATGGGTGAGAAGGAGAGAGAAGAAACACTGCTAAGGTAATAACCTGATTTCGCCTCAGTTGGTTTTGATTTAAGAGAGGAAGAGTGTGTCAGAGAAACAGCAGGCGCTCTTCTGTCTCGCTTCCATGGCAGATTTTTGAAGAGAGAGGCAAGAGAGGGAAGGAGACGCAGAATGAAAGGAGAGACAATGCGAACAAAGAGAGATAGAGACAGTGAATCACACCCCATGCCAATAAAGTGAAGTGAACTGACACAAAGAAACAGAGATACCATTGAGAAAATGAGCGTTCTACAGAGGGAGACAGGGGAAGGGAGATGGAGAGGAACGAGTGGGGGGTGGGGGGGTATTAGCGGTGAATGAATTTTTAATAGCACAGAGATCAACCATGCCCAAGAGCTCAAACAGAAATAAATACCTTGCCTCCTTATTTCAAACCTCCTTTTATAAAAATATAAATACAGCATTTTTTTTTTCTACCAGGGTTTTTAATCGCTCAGGATACATGACAGTGTACTTGACACCAGAAAACAAGGAGAAACCCTGACAGCAAGATGGGCAGGGACAGAGAGGCTTATGGGTAAATACAACACTGCATGTCACTCACACCACATACACACCAGCCAGCTGATTACCCCAGGTGTCGGCATTCACACACGAGGAGCATTTGAATTTTAAACTCCTCCAAATACATGTGCCAGCCCTCACCCATCTGTCTGTCACCCTGCAAACGCCCTGACAATAGCACGAGCACAATTAACTTAAGCTGAGAGAATGTGCCAATTTACCCCCCCATTTCCTGCTCACAGCATCAGACTTTTCTTTCAAATGTGTATTTTTTTAGCATAATATATGAGGCAGGCCATTTCCCTTGCCAAAAGCATCTCCATTTCAGCAAGGTTGTCCCAATTTGCTGATTTTGAAGTGCATCCCAAATTAGTGCGTAAAACATTACAATTTTACCAGCTACTGCATGTTCCCTTCAAATGTACGTCAGCATGAAAGGTGATTTCCGTTTAAACAAAAAGCACTCCGAGAGCACAAACCTCCAACAAGGCAGCTCACTCTCTGGGCTGCATTTGCTTTTAAGGGAATGCTACTGTATTTTTGGATACACCGATCAAGCATAACATTATGACCACCTGCCTAATATGATGTTGGTCCCCGTTTTGCTGCCAAAACAGCCCTGACACATTGAGGTGTGGACTCCACTAGAGCCCTGAAGGTGTGCTGTGATATCTGCACCAAGATGTTAGCAGCAGATCCTTTAAGTCCTTTAAGTTGCAAGGTGGAGCCTCCATGGATTGGACTTGTTTGTCCAGCACATCCCAAAGATGCTCAATTGGATTGCTGGGGAGTTTGGAGGCCAAGTCAACACCTCAAACTCATTGTTGTACTCCTCAAACCATTGCTGAACCATTTCTGCTTTGTGGTAGAGTGCATTATCCTGCTGAAAGAGGCCACAGCCATCAGGGAATACCGTTTCCATAAAAGGCTGTATGGTCTGCAACAAAGCTTAGGTAGGTGGTACATGTTAAAGTAGTATCTACATGGATGGCAGGACCCAAGGTTTCCCAGCAGAACACTGCCAAAAGCATCACACTGCCTCTGCTGGCTTGATTTATTCCCATAGTGCATCCAGGTGCCAGGTGTTCCCCCGGTAAGCAATACACACGCACAAAAGGGGTCAGCGTGAGCACCCTGACTGGTCAGGGGCTATGCAGCCCCATGCACAACAAACTGTGATGCACTGTGTATTCTGACACCTTTCTATAAGAACCAGGATTAATTTCTTCGGCAATTTGAGCTACAGTGGTTTGTTTGTTGGATTGGACCGCACGGGCCAGCCTTTGCCCACCTATGACCCTGTTGCTGATTCACCACTGTTTCTTCCTTGGACCAGTTTTGATAGACACTGACCACTGCAGACTGGAAACACCCCACAAGAGCTGCAGTTTTGGAGATGCTCTGACCCAGTCGTCTAGACATCACAATTTGGTCCTTGTCAAACTCGCTCAAATCCTTATGCTTCTCCATTTTTTATAATTCTAACACTTCAACTTTAAGGGAAAAATGTTCACTTACTCCCTAATATATCCCAACCACTAACACGTGCCATGACGAAGAGATAATCAGTGTTATCCACTTCACCTGTCAGTGGTCATAATGTTATGCTCGATTGATGTATATTCATCTTGTTTTCTTTGTTCTTTTTAAACATACTTCAAGAAGTTTGTAGCCTGACTTTGCACTTATTAAAAATAAGTGCAAAGTTCAGACTTTGGTTATTTGCCCTGTTAAAGCCCATTTTAATATACATAAGATATAAGATATACCGCATTTTGGGGTCAACTTGAAAGAAAGGCAGATGTGAAATGTGTAAGTGAGGTCAGAGGTCAAACGTGAAATAATATATGGACACAAACTATAATGTAATATTTAGAATCTCCATTTACCAGTATAATTTCCTAAATGCTGCCAGTCCAAACAAAGGCAGTAAAATTTTAAGGATAGTTTTAAAGATAAAAATATTTTATGAAAGTTTGACCCTGAAGAAGAGGTCAGAGGTCCAAAGTAACGTGATATTTAGAATCCCCAGATATCATTCCCTACATGCCTATATTGTCAATTCAAACAAGGGATGTAAGAAACATAGTTTTAAATACCTCTGTATAGCGTTCCTATCACTTTGACGTTCAGCTAAATCTATTGACATAGAAGGAGAGGTCAGAGGTCAAATGTGACATGATATTTTAATAAGTTTGTATATGTTGACAGTACACATCACACTTATAAGACTTTTTGTCAATTTTGGACCAATAAATCATTAAGTTGACCTTGAAGATCTTGGTGGATGTAAGCCCACACGCACGCACGCAAACAGTACCAGAAACATAACCTCATTGGCAGAGGTAAATATGCCCCATAGTTCTTTCTATTTACATTACATATTCTTGCAGTTCTGTAGTTTTTCTTTTTCCAAACTGTGCATTCAAAGAGAAAAAATAATTGTGAATTTAGCCTTGGAGTTAAGAAAAAAAAAGTTTATGAACTGTGCATTATTGCTGCCATAGAACGATGTAAAGCTAGGGAACTTTGAGTCTGCATTACAATTGAATGAGGATATGCATTAATAACGATCAACCACATTCTTATTATGTCTCATGACACAAAACTCTGTGTAGTAATAAATTTTGTGTGATAATTTCAACATTGAATGATGTATGTTGCTTCTTCAGGCACAAAAAGCTGTAAGTAACTGTCAGTGTGGCAATAATCACTGTTTCCTGTGAGGCTGACAGCCATCACCAAGGCTACAGTACAGGCACGAAATCAAGACAGTGGGAAAAAGTTCTATAGACTAGCATAAGAAGCAGGAAGACACCAGCTGAACTGAATTTCTCATTGCATTTCTTACAGGGTAGGTTGTATGCAATTATATGAAAAACATCATACATGACAGATTTTTTTTTTTTTCTCCATGCAAACTGAAAAGGAAGTTAGAGGAAAATCCAAAACAGCCTCAAAGTATGCATGCGCAACTCTTTTATACATTTGGTTGGCATTCACAGAATTTATTAGAGTCTAGATCCAAGTATTTGGACAGTTATTTATTTGTTTGGCAGTTGCTTTGGCCCATTGAATTTCAAATAAAAATGGATGCTCTTTCAAAGTTAACAGAGTGTTTAATACACTGAACCATCTGGGAAATCACAGTTGGAAACTGCTTGAAAGAGGGCAGGGACTTTTGTAAAAAAAAAAACAAAAAAAACAAGCTAACTGTTACCATTCAGATCAACAAGCCATAAGATAAAACACAGAAGTTGGAAAAAGGAACAGACTGAGCAGTTTAGAAAGTTAGCATGCACTCAGTGTAGATTGCCATGTAGTTAGTATGTCATTACATAGTTCTTGCTGCCTTATTAAGAAAAATTTGTCACTTCCAAAACATACTTGGCGAAAGACTGGATAAACCTATGTCTTGTGAAACCTAAAACATGGCTGTAGCTGCAACTTCATCAGCCAGCAATTCCTCATGGGACACTGACAGGTCCAAACCTGCTGTGGTTTGGCTACAAGAACATGGCTTGAAGCCTGGATGGATGGATTTTGATAGATTTTTTAATGATTGAAGACCCCAATGGCTTCTCACAGTAACATTGTTCCACCTCTTTGCACTGAAAAAATTTGCTGATTATTTGGCTGTATATTCATAATATCATTATGCTGTTCAATTATGAAATGTTGTCCGGGTTAATTCATTGTGGAGTTCTGAGTGCAAAGAATGATCCTCTACACAGTACTGTGCAAAAGTAAAATAGGAAAATGGGATATAGGTGCTATCATACGTGGAAAAAACAACATGATTGAAAGTAAATATTTGACATGACTGCCTTTATTCTTGAACACAGCCTGAATTCTCTTAGAAAAGGTTTCCTGTAATTGCTTGATGTAGCCTTCAAAAATAGTTCTCCAGGCTTCTAGTTCTCAAAGCTCTTCTTTGGATGATTTGCCTTGTAAATAGCAATGGACAGAAGTTTTTATTTAATATGCAAAGGATTTTTGGTCATTGACAACATGGCCTACAGTGTTGTCAGTGACCAGTTACCTGCCATTTCTTCTATGAACACCCTTGTTTTTAGAATGCTTGTTTTTGGCCAAGCAACTGCCCCTGATTTTGAGCTTTTTGAGCCTTACTGTTATCCTTACTTCATTCTTTTTTCCTTATCTTTGCTCATATGGTCATTTATTTACTCCTCATATTGACATATAATTACAAAGTAATCTATATGAAAATGTTCAGAAAGTGTCACATGTCAAATTACTTTTGAATCCTTCAAATCTGATTTTTAAGTCTCATAGAGTTCACATAAACCTCAAGTCAAAGTTCAGGTATGGCACTTCTAATGTAGTTTCCATTCTTTTATTTCAAATTGAATGGGCTGAAGGATGAGATGAGAATGAGGCTGAGGCTGAGGAATTCACCAGCGACTCTCTGATCACAATGAAAGAGGAAACACTGGAGCAGAGCCAAATGCAGATGATGTGGCAGATGCAGTGATGGAATGCATACCTTTCCCAACCTTTGTGTAAGAGTCCCTTCTGTTGTTTGACAAATCTGTTGAGTTTTCATTTTTAATTTTTCAAGGCAATGGACTGATTAAAACCCCAGCCTGCAGTTTCAGAAAGCAGTTCAGCTTTGTGTTTTTTCTAAACCAGTATGGATCAACAGCTGCTGAGAATGTGGGGTTTGATTGTTGGAAGCTCCTACAGGGAGGACAGAATCACTTCAATACTGTGCAAAATCTAATTAATCAAACTGGATTTTGATTTAATTAAAGTATAACCCATCTTTGTTTTTTGTTTTTTTACCCCAAACACCCTTTTGTATGTATTAATACACCAAAGTAACTATATTCTTCTATGAGTAGAGAATGACTAAACAGAAAGAAAAAAACAATAATGATATATATAATCCTGCACTTTATTGCTGCTTGTTTCTCCTTTACACTACCTCCCTGTTTCCAGTCTTTTACCGATTCATCAGCTTTTCTTCACTCTATAGCAAAATCATTTTCTGCCATCTTTTAGCTTCTTTTTCTTTTTTCTTTCTGTCTTTTATAGAAAAAATCTTCCAAACACACCACTTACACTTTTACTAAAATTGCTTACATCCTCACTTTGATAACAGCTGAGAAAGTAAAGTACGGTTAGGATTATAACAATTTCCACAGTTGCATCAGTAGCATAATAGGAATATGACTTTGGAATGAATGCCATATCATGTCCCTGGGCTCTCTGTGTTTTAGAGTTAATCTGCCATATTCGTTGGCAGCTGTTGTTTATACAGCCTAGATCTTGAATGGAGAACTGCAAGCACTGGTTTCTGTACACAGTATTGTATAGTTTTTGTACTGATAATACACACAGAATAGTCAAAAAAAAAAAAAAAGCCAGTTCTCATCCCTGAGTGTCAAATAGTGCTCTTCTGTCAGCAGCTGCTGCCATCAACAAGATGTGCACAAGGTGTTTCTGAGCAGCAGTGGTTTCGCTTACTGTCTGCAATACTGGACAGTCCTTTTTGAGAAGCACTAATGTCACATCGTGCGTTTCACAAGGTTTGGTTATGTTTAGTACCTAAACTACTTGGTTAGGTTTAGGAAAAGAATACGCCCTTTACATAATGTTACCATGGACATTGAAAAATGATGGCTAGCAGTGCCCAGTTTACATATGATGCTAAGTGTTCTGAACAAGTGTCCATTTGTTGCTAGTTGGGAATGACACCCATTACACTATTTCTATGGTCAGTGAGTCTCTAGGACACCACTGGTTTCTAATGGCTCAGTCACGCTAGAGAAAAAACAGGACAGCAACCGTCTTGCAACTAGGAAAAGTTGGTGGCCAAATGGTGACCCAGCGACTGAGTGTGCAAAACCCTCAAACTTTTGGTGACCACTTTTCGTTCACAAGGCATTTGCACAGATCATCTGTTGGGTAGCAACCTGTCTCCAAACAATTTGAGTGATTGCAATCACTCTCAGACAACTTGCAAATGTTGGCAAATAACTGTCTACTAATTTATAAATGTAAACAGATTACCACCATGTAGCAATCAATCAGAGTCAGTCTACATCTGTGAGTGCATCTCATCTGCAACGTGTCTCTTTACAATAGCGGACACCACTCAGCTGTTTGTCAACTCTGGTTGTGTTTCTATATAAAAGCAAGGTTGCTGAGCACTTATGTCATTTTGCCTTCCTGCAGCAACTATGTTGCTATTTGTGGAGGAATTTATGAATGTCTCTATCAACTCTATGAGGTTTTGACTGGAACTTGAATGTAAGTAATCAATGTGAATTTATGTTTAATGTGAATATCTGTGTATGTAGACAATAATAGATTTGCAAATTTCACCAAAATATAAGTTAATTGCCATGTTTCCACAAACAAATTGAATGCAATTGCTAACTTGACCCCATTCAATTGCAAACTGATAGCAGACTAATGTCAACTGGTTGCTCTTTTTATTACTAACTTGATGTACCAAATTTGTTTTGAAGACAGCGACTGACCGCCAGTGGCTGCGAGTGGTCCCCATCTCTGAACCAAATATTTCAAAGGCTATGAGATATTCTATTCTATTCTATTCAATTCAATTCAATTCAATTCAATTCAATATCAATTCAATTCAATTCAATTCAATTCAATTCAATTCAATTCAATTTATATAGCGCCAAATCACAACAAACAGACACCTCAAGGCGCTTTGTATTGTGGGTAAAGACCTTACAATAATACAAAGAAAACCCAACAGCCAAAATGACCCCCTATGAGCAAGCACTTGGCAACAGTGGGAAGGAAAGACTCCCTTTTAACAGGAAGAAACCTCCAGCAGAACCAGGCTCAGGGAGGGGCAGTCATCTGCTGCAACCGGTTGGGGTGAGGGGAGAGAGACAGGACAAAAGACATGCTATGGAAGAGAGCCAGAGATTAATTATAACTAATGATTAAATACAGAGTGGAGTACAAACAAGTAAATAAGGTGAATGAAAAGAAACAGTGCATTATGGGAACCCCCAGCAGCCCTAACTATAAGCTTGATCAAAAAGGAAAGTTTTAAGCTTAATCTTAAAAATAGAGAGGGTGTCTGTCTCCCGAATCCAAGCTGGGAGCTGGTTCCACAAAAGAGGGACCTGAAAGCTGAAGGCTCTGCCTCCCATTCTACTTTTAAGTATCCTAGGAACCACAAGTAAGCGAGCAGTCTGAGAGTGAAGTGCTCTATTTGGGTGATATGGGACTATAAGGTCTTTGAGATAAGATGGGGCCTGATTATTGAAGACCTTGTATGTGAGGAGAAGTATTTTAAATTCTATTCTAGATTTAACAGGGAGCCAATGAAGAGAAGCCAATATGGGAGAAATATGCTCTCTCTCTTACTGTACCATATCAGTACTCTAGCTGCAGCATTTGGATCAGCTGAAGGCTTTTCAGGGAGCTTTTAGGACAGCCTGATAATAATGAATTACAGTAGTCCAGCCTAGAAGTAATTAATGCATGGATTAGCTTTTCAGCATCAGTCTGAGAAAGGATGTTTCTAATTTTAGAAATATTGC
Organism: Pterophyllum scalare; assembly: GCA_024447675.2. Taxonomy (NCBI): domain Eukaryota; kingdom Metazoa; phylum Chordata; class Actinopteri; order Cichliformes; family Cichlidae; genus Pterophyllum; species Pterophyllum scalare. The sequence goes on from JAMQGT020005504.1 coordinate 81,354, forward strand.
ACAAATGCAAAAAAGCGGCCCTATACATTTGTTTAATATGTGCATTGAAGGACATATCCTGGTCAAAAATGACTCCAAGATTTTTCACAGTGTTACTGGAGGCCAAAGTATTGCCATCCAGAGTAAGTATCTGGTTTGACACCATGCTTCTAAGATTTGTAGGGCAGAGTACAAGAATTTCAGTTTTATCTGAATTTAGAAAATTTGAGGTCATCCAGGCCTTTGTGTCTTTAAGACATTCCTGCAGTTTAACTAATTGATGTGTGTCATCTGGCTTCATGGATAGATAAAGCTGAGTATCATCTGCATAACAATGAAAATTTATGCAATGCTTTCAAATAATACTGCCTAAGGGAAGGATGT